>CM035174.1:28419513-28724513 GCA_020205615.1 Panax quinquefolius
TCTTCAACCAAGGTTTTACCATCAAACACTATAGCATTAATAGAGGCAGGGAATGTAGACAAAGCGTTCATCTCAATATAAATTTGGGCAAAGCCCATTGGCTCCAACTTTGAAGTCATATCATCGGCAAATAACGGATGACCAACAGCACTTGCCAAATAACTTAGACCCTCCTTCGTCCAGTAAGAGAGGGGTATGTTGCTGAACTTAACCCATATTGGTAATTTGCTACAGTCAATTTTAATGAAATTAACCCCTTCTTGCCACGGTTGTAAACATAGAAGCTTGGACGAACTTAAATATGGAATACCCCTTATCATGTAAATAAACTTTAGACAACCCTAAGTGTCCCCATAATTTCTTAGCAAAAGTTTCAACCAACTTGAAAGGTAATTTTGAGTGAATAAAATGACCAACAAGACTAGAAGACCACTTATTCAGACCCAGCTTGAGGACTTCAGCTGGGGGATTGACCGTAACACTCCCTTTAGATGGCATAGGGGGAAAAAGCTCAAACCCATGTTCTTCTCATTGGCAGAATTAGCAACTACCGAGCTCCAGGACTTGGGAGGAATGGATATGCCAGCTACATTCCCCTGAGCTGAAGAGGGGGAAAGAACATCATAAGAAACCAGTAGACTCCCGGAAATAGGAGCAAGGGGAACAAGAAGGGGTTGATATGCCTTAGAAGAGCTCTGCCCAAACACGGGATAAGAATCAAACACCTTTCGAGCATTAGCTAACGCAACATAAGTCCTAATAGAAGATAGGTTATTAACATCTTCAAGAGAGAGGCCCAAAGCAGAGATATAGTCCATAAGATTTGCATTCTTCCTCCTTTCAGCAAGGGCTTCTTAACGGTTATTCCTAGAGAAGTAATGAACAGCTTTAAAAATATCTTGAGCAGCTGAGGTAGAGGCGGGACCAAGGGTCTCCCCTAATTGAGCATCAAAAGCATTTGATTCATCTAAACTGATAGAAACATTAGAGGAGATGGGCTCAGATTCCACCATTACAACAACGACTAAAGGTGAATTAGGGTTAGAAACACCATCGTCTGCAAACAGGTCATGAGATTGGCTACTCTCCGAGTTCCCGGTGGAGAGATGATGATGGTCTACCATGACCACAAAGCAAAGAAGACGAGGGAGAGGAAGGAGAGTGTAGGAGACGGACGGAGTAAACCGGAGAAGAAAGAGCCAAACGAAGGTGCTAGGGAGAGAGAAGCGGAGAGAGGAAGAAACGGAAAAATAGAAAATGAAAGAAGAGAACCGAGAAAGTTAGTTGAGGAAAGGGCCGGGGAAGATTAGAAAAAAGAAATACGAAAGCGGAAAGGAAATGACAGAAACGGACAAAGTGATGGAACGGAGAAATTAGGCGAGGGACGAGAAAGTTAGGTGGGGGCAAAAGGAGGGCAAGATTTGAAATTAAAACAATAGAGAAGGCAGAGCATAATTTCTAGAGAGAAAAACATAGCTGTTATCTCTCTTGATTCCATTGGTTTCCTCTCTTTTTGAGTATTTCATGTTTCTTTTGATGGGTTTTTGTTCTTGTTGTAGGATATTAAGTGAGCACATCAAAATGATGGCATTAGAAGAAAGCTCAAGCGAAATCTAAGATTTGCATGACTGACTGGGGCCGTGATCATAACAAAAGGATCAAAAAGTAAGTAGCTGCAGTAAATACATGTTAGTCACATAGCGGCAGAAGTGGCCATTCTAGTACAAAACCTGGCGCGGGGCTCACTGTTCGAACGGGACAGGAACTGGCTTGTTTTGTTCTGCTGGAAACCGAGTTGTGTTAGGAGATATAACTTCTTTATGTAATAAGGTTATATTAGGAGTGTGTCAAGGAGGTTATTTCATGTTAATTGGGATTATATGTTCAAAAACTTGTTGAGTCTAATTAGGAGTTTGATTTTTATTAGAATTCCTATGGGATGAGTTTGAGATGGAATGGAATTGAAGTGGTTTTCAGCAGCAGCTTGGATTTAATTTATGCAAAGAAGGAGAGAGAAAAGGTGCTACAACAATTATTACACACTTGGAGATCAAGAACTGAGAGACAATCTTGGTGGAACGAAGAAAGAAAGTGATTTCACGAAGGTTGCAAATTTGAAGAACGAGAAGGGTGGTGTATTACTGTTCTTCTTTAATTTCAATTTTTGTAATTAGGATGATGACTTATTTTATTTATTCATTATTTAAGTAGTTAGTTATGAACTAAATTACTTTTTAGGCTTGCAATGGATCTTTAATGTTGAAAGACAATTATTATGCCTTGATTTGAGTTTAATAAATTATTAATTTAGTTTATCTATTGTGATTTGTGCTTTAATTTATAAATTGCTTGAACACCAATTTTAAGTGGATTTGTATGGATTCGAGAGATGATGTATAAGTCTAGACCTAGTCGCAATAGCATGTGTTCTTGAATTCTATGATTGAATGGAATCTTGATTTATGTTAGGATAGAGATATACCTACCATCACATGTAATCTGATAAGGGCTTGGAATTAAACTCTTCTAAAATTTAATTCACATAGAGATATGGTGGATTAGTTAATTAGGGTGTTTGACTTAATTCTATCTAACTTGTGGATTTAAGTTAATATGATATTAGTGCATTGAGAAATGACTAATTCTACACGAGTGTTCTTAATTAATAAACTGAGATAATGAATTAAATTGGAATAAGGTGTGATAATTGGAATGATACTTAAAGTGAAGTTGTGAGTCTAATTATTCATTATTTGCTTGAAATTAAAGTTTTTAAGTTGTGTTGATTGATTTTGTACTTTTAGTTTCTAGTTTTCATTAGTTATAATCCTTGACTTTGATTAGTTTAATAAAATTGGGTTAATATGAAATTCGTAATTGTTAGGATTAATTTCTTGCTATTCTAGTGGGAGCAATTCTTTTCTTATCATTATATTGCTTGTTGACCACATATACTTGCGTGTTGAGCGTATATAGAATTCGACCAACAAGTTTTTGGTGTCGTTGCTGGGGAATAGTATTGATTTTAATAATTTTTAATATCAGTATAATTAGTTCAGTTTTACTTAAACAATTTTTCTTTTGTTTTTTTTTTGTTGCTAAATTTAGACTGAAATAAATAAATGGGGGATTACAAAACCGCATGGGAGAAACCCAAACAGAAATAGCAGAGACATCATAGGACATGCCCTATGAAGTAAACACTATAAAAGGGTACAGGATTTAGCCCAAAAGAAAAAGTTACAGAACATGTCAAATCATAAAAAATAAGACGCCCGAACACGGAACCACCGAGACCAGCTACCACGACGACGACCCACTCAATGCCGAAGTTCATGCCACAGAAGACACCATCAGGAAACGAGGTCATCCATCCGAACTGGCCTAAGCTGGGCGAAGCCGAAGCCCCACTCTACGAAGACGACCCACTATTGGCTGAAACTCACTCTACGAAGACAAACCCCTTGGCCGAGCCCCTCCAAACTGAAGTCCAATCCATCCACCCTTCGTGGCCAAAGCTCCACTCTATGAAGACGACCCCCTCTAGGCTAAAGCCCCACTCTACGAATGATCAACTTTACGAAGATCCACTCTAGCCGTGACGGCACCAAACCGAGCCCCTCATTACTGAAGCCCAAAAGCCCATGTGAGCCCCTCTTGGCCGAAGATCAAGAGCCCATACGAGCCCCTCTTTGCCGAAGACGACCCACTCTACCTCCACTCTACGAAGATAACCTACTCAAGGTAGAAGCTCCACTCTACGAAAGATCAACTCAACGAAAACCCACTCTACGAAATAACCCACTCTACGAAAGATCAACTCAACGATAACCCACTCTACCTCCACTTCGCCAAATCCCCATACTACGAAGCCCCACCCATCCGAGCCCCTCATTTCTGAAGACCAAAGCCCATCCGGGCCCCTCTTTGCCGAAGCTGACCCACTCTACTCTACGAAGGATCCACTCTACAAGACCCATTCTCCGAAGTCACACTCTATGAAGACCCCTCTTGGCCAAAATCCCTACTCTATGAAGCCAAACTCTACTGGTGCAGTTACAGAACAAAGGATCTATAGCATAGTCTAGACTTGATTTTTTGAAATTTAGCATTCGAATGAAGCCCACACTTTATCAAATGAATAATATCACGAATGAGAATCCGACCAGGGGTGGTAGAATGGGAAAATATCCTAGCATTTCTTTATGTCCAGATTCTGTAGACCACAGCAGTAAACCCAAAAGGGAGAAGACTAGAGTGAAAATTTGTACATGAGCAGCTAGAGATAAAGTCAGTAATAGAAACCCATCTCCTACTAAACCCTCTCCAATCAAAGACTCAAACAGCAATGGAAAAGTGAAAGGAAAAGGAGCATTCAAAGTATAAATGGTTAAAGGTTTCCCTATCTTTCGAGCATAGCACACACATAGGGTTGATATCCATACCAAATTGAGTCAATCTGTCCAGGGTCCAAAGCCCCTTATGAAAAGCAAGCCAGAGAAAAAAAGATTGTCGGGGGGCACAATCTTGTGCCAAACCAAGCTATGCCAAGACACAGTAGGCCCAGTCAGCCGAATTGAATTCCAGGTAGTAGAAGCCTTTATATCCTTGGTACCATCCCATAAAAGACCATCACAGTTTATAGAGTTACAATGTCTAAAGTAGTCAAAATTATTCTGAAAAACAATGACATCCTGATGGTTCAAAGAAGGTAAGACCCACCTAAAGTTACGTATAATGCTATTCACACAAGCAGAAGGACCAAGCCCAGAGATTGTCCAATCAGAGATGAGTGAACAGAATTTGTCAAAGGAGATTGACCAATCCATGGGTCAAACCATAGGCTAGTATTAGCTCCATTTCCTATGTCATAAGAAATGTGCCTACGGGCAATATCCCTGCATTGTAATACTTTCCTACAGATCCAAGAGTAGTCAGGAGGGATAGGGATAGCCCAGAAAGATTTAGACTTGAGCAGAGTAATATGAACCCATTTGGCCTAAAGAGATGGAGATAGGGGATTAATGGCGTGCCAAAGATGCATCAAGATAAGCGATTTATTCCATCCCGCTAGATTTTTTATTGCTAGACCACCCTCTGCATATGGAAGACAAATCTTTGTCCAAGCAACTTTAGAGCCATGTTTGTCCATGGATGGACCCTTCCATAAGAATCTAGACATGGAGGACTGAAGATCTTTCAAATCTACTGAAGGAAGAATGAAGTGAGCCGACCAATATGCTTGAGAGGCATGTACAACTGACTTGATAAGTTGCATACGGTCGGCGTACGAGAGAAACTTATTGGTCCAAGAGCTAATTTTGGCTTTGACCCTTTTGAGGAGGGGGCGGCAGTCCGCAAGGCTAAGTTTCGAGGTGATCAAGGGAACCCCTAAGAACTTTGCAAGGAACACCCCCAACTGAAAATCCAAAAGGCTAAGGATTTGATCCGATTGGGCAGGGGAAACATGGGAGAGAAAATACATACTCTTTGAGGCATTGATGTGGAGACCCAAGCCCAAAGAGAACTGGTCGAGACACGTCTTAATAATCTTGACAGAGTCAATATCACCATGACAGAAGATAAGAATGTCATCCGCAAAGCAAAGATGGGTAATGGATAGTGGCACAGCTCGCCAATGAAACTTGAAAGAAGCCTGCTTCGAAGTCTGGGAAAGCTTAAAGGAAAGGACTTCCATAATGATGACAAAAAGGTAGGGGGTAATGGGTCACCTTGTCTAAGATCTTTAGCCCCTTTGAAGTAACCACATAGAGCCCCATTAACCTTAACAGAGAAGCTAGAAGTGGAGATGCAGGCCTTGATCCACAAAATAAATTTGGGAGGAAACTTGAAAAGTTGTAAAGCAGCCCACAGGAAATCCCAAGAAATAGAGTCAAAAGCTTTCCTGAGATCAATCTTCATAGCGCACCTGGCCAGCCCAGAGGGTCTGTGGTAATTTCTGAAAAGTTCTTGAGCAAGAAGAATGTTATCACCAATTATCCATCCCAGAACAAAAGCAGATTGGAAAGGAGAAATGATGGAAGGGAGAATATCCTTAAGCCTAGACGAAATGAGATTCGAAATACACTTATAGGTAGTATTGCAGCAAGAGATGGGTCTATAATCATTCATAGAAGAGGGGTTCTGAACCTTCGGCACAAGAGCAATGACCGTGGCATTGGACCCTTTAAGCAGACATCCCTGACTGAAAAGGAACGAATAGGAGCGGTGAATACCTCCCCAACAATATCCCAAGCATGGAGGAAGAAATTAACAGTGAACCCAACAGGGCCAGGACTCTTGTTCTTCTTTATGCTTAAGGCTGGACATAATCTCCTCATCTGACACATCTCTGACAAACAAAAGAGCTTGTTGAAAGGACACAAGCTTGGCCCCCCAGAGAGTCAGGAAGAGGGATAGTGGAGCAAATATCAAGGGAAGGCGTACCTAAGAGATCGTAGAAGTGGTTAACTGCAACTAGTTGGATAGCCAAGTGCCCAAAACACAATTCACCCTCAGAATTCTCAATTGCTAGGATCTTATTAGTGTTCCACCTTTGCTTAACTTGGTTATGGAAGTAACCCGTATTCTGATCACCATCCTTCAGCCATTGAATTCTAGATTTTTACTTAGCAAATTTCTCTTCAAGGAGGAGAGCAGCCTAAAGAGAATCCGTTTGAGATCTCTGGATAAGAAGAAGAGAAAGATCACCTGGATTAAAAGAGATTGCTATTTATGCAAACTCAGTCTAAAAACCTAGACTTGCTTCCTTTTGAGGACGACATTGAGAAACGGTTTCAAAGGCTAAGTAAGTGGATTAAAGACACGAGGGAAAACTTCAAAAACTCTGATAAGGAAGAAACAATGGTTGCAGAAGACCAACAAGCATTGAGGGATTATGCCACTCCCAAGGTGACATAGTTACAGTCAAGTATCACTAGGTCAGCGATTACTGTAAACACTTTTGAGATCAAGCCTGGGACCATACAGATTATTCAGAACTCGGTACAGTTTGGGGGATTAGTAAACGATGTTCTTAATGAGCATTTAGTCAGCTTTTTGGAGATATGTGACACCTTTAGATACAATGGGGTGTCCGACGATGCAGTCCGACTTCGCTTGTTCTCGTTCACACTGCGGGACAAGGCGAATAGTTGGTTACACTCTCTACCGCCAGGATCAATAATTACATAGGAAGACCTCGCTCAAAAATTCTTAGCCAAATTTTTCCCACCAGCAAAGACTGTAAAAATGAGGAATGAGATAAACATGTTTGAGCAGTAGCATGGGGAATCTTTGTATGAGGCATGGGAAAGGGACAAGGAATTGCTCAGAAAGTGCCCACATCATGGATTACCTAAATGGCTATAGATGAACACATTTTACAACGGGTTGAATAGGAATCTCAAGACCAGTATAGACGCAGCTTCGGGTGGAGCATTTATGGCCAAAAGCTACGAGGAGGCATATAAGTTGATAGAAATAATGGCAGCTAACGACTACCAGTGTCCCACGGCAAGAATTACACAACCTAAGGTAGCTGGGGTGTTAGAGGTAGATGGAGTGACAGCGTTAGCAGCACAGATTTCAGCGCTATCAAAGAAGGTGGATGCTTTGTCGGGTACATAAACTCAACAAATTGCGGCTATTTGTGAATTGTGTGTGGGGGAACATCTTACAGAACAATGTGCTATTAACCCTGCTTTAGTACAATTTGTGGGCAACTACAACAGGATTTCACAGAACATGTATCAGAATGCATACAATCCATGGAATAGGAATCACCCTAATTTTTCGTGGAGTAACAACCTGAATCAGCAAGCTCTACGACCATCTTATCCCTCAGGATTCCAGAATCAGCATCAACAATCAGCTCTGCACCAAGAAAAAAAGATAGATTTAGAAGAGCTGTTGTCGAAATACATATCGAGTAATAAGGCAGTTATGAAATCACAAGAAGTTGCCATCATGAACTTAGAGAATCAGATGGGGCAGCTGGCTTTCACATTGAATAATAGGCCTCAAGGAACTTTACCCAGTGACACTGAGAAAAATCTAAGGGAAAATCAGGAGCAGTGTCAAGAAATCATGTTGAGGAGTGGAAAACATCTTGAGGGGAAAAAGATAGAAAATTCAGCTACAAAAGATGAAGACAAAGAAGGTGGAAATAAAGTGGTTGAGGACAAACAAGGTGAAGAAAAGCAAGTGGATAAGAGCAAGAGAGATGATGAGTCGGTTGTGTATCCTCCACCACCATTTCAGTAAAGAATTCAGAAACAGAAGTTAGACAAGCAATTTTCCAAGTTTTTAGTTATTTTTAAGAAACTTCAGATCAACATTCCATTCGCAGAAGCCCTAAAGCAAATGCCAAGTTACGCTAAATTTATGAAGGGAATTCTGTCAAGGGAAAAGAGGTTGGAAGATTATGAAATTATAGCATTGACGGAGGAGTGCAGTGCAGTTCTATAAAGAAGGTTACCGCCAAAGTTGAAAGATCCGGGGTGTTTCACCATTCCTTGCACAATCGGGAACATGGCATTCAAGAAATGTTTATGTGACTTAGGGGCAAATGTGAACCTCATGCCATTATCAGTTTACACCGAATTGGGTTTACCAGCACCAAAGCCGATAAACATATCTCTACAGTTAGTGGATAGATCAATAACATACCCAAGAGGAATTGTGGAAGATATCCTAGTCAAGGTGGACAAATTTATATTTCTAGCTGATTTTAAAATTTTGGATTATGAAGAAGATAAAAATAACCCAATCATCCTAGGGAGACCTGTGACACACCCAAAATAGGTATACATCACCTATTCTGAGTCGCCAAATACATGGTACAGAATATAAATACAATCTTAATTATACAACAAGAGAGCTGTGAGTTTAAATACAAATACTGTCTTCTAGACAATATCCACTCTCAGAATAAGTCCTCATTACATTTATTTTCCCACTATTTAATAGAATAGTGAGGACTACTAGCTAATACTATCATCTGGACCATCACTCTGTTCCCCGACTCGTCCCAGCTACGTTCTCATTTCATGAAGAGAACAATGAAAGAAAGGGTGAGCTCAACTAGCCCAGTAAGAAATATTATGACTAAGATAATGCAGAATAAATTAACATTAGCCTTCAACAGTGTTAAACTGATAAAATATAACAACATCAAGTTTAACTGTAGCGGAACAAGCAATCCATTAAAAGAGTCAAGTAGAGAATAAAATCTACTATCTTTTATGATTTAAAAGGTTTTTCATCACTTTTATCGCTGGGACTCAGCTTAATAAATAATTCACATCACCGAATCACCCCTGCACTACGGCCAAGGATATTCTTTAGTATCACGACCACAATTATCCATGCACTACGGGCCAAGGACATTCGTGTATTCATCAATGGTCATGATCATGCCAACAACTATCCATCAATGCACTACGGGCTAATGAGGACTTTTACCACATCATTTGTAACATAACGGTCATTATTATACCGAATAATCCCTAGTCATAATCATACCAAGTCCATCTATGCATTACAGGCCACAGATGACTTTCAAAATTATAAACATGAGGATGATGACAATGATATAAGAATTCAATAAAACAAGTTCAAGAATTAATTTATTCAGGAACTAATAACGTCTAAGTTGTCAACATGATACTGCTTTGTGCAGTAAAATTCAAGAATGCTCAGTAGAATATTTCCATGAAAAGATACTGGATGAAGCGCAAATATGAAGAATATTCTACTAATTTCATGGAGTATAGAAGTCAAAACTTTAAACAACTGAGTATAATAAGGAATGGAATAACAAAAGAAATCACCAGGCATGCGATAGACCGCACAGACAGGTTATTCCAACAGAATAATAATTAACGGAACTAGGTCCGGCGTAAAACGCACAGACAGGATATTCCAATAGAATAATAAAGACGGAATTAGGTTCGACGTAAAACGCACAGACAGGATATTCCAACAGAATAATAAAGACGGAATCAGTCCGCCAGAAACGCATGCACGAGGATATTCCAATGTACTAATAACGAATGGAATAATGTAAGAATTTCACCAAGTATAGGGTAGCCCACGTATACAAAGTTATTCCAATGAATAATAAATAATGGAATAACTGAAGTTCTCTTTATGAATACAAAAGAAATAATACCCCTTACGAGTACACCAAATAATATCCCTTACGAGTACAACAAATAATATCCCTTACCGTAAAAGAAACTGAATATAAGAGTAGGGAAGTAGCAGAATACTTTTCTATAGTTTCTCTATAATTTCTCTCTCTAGAGTTTCAGTGAATTTGTAAGAAATAATGAAGGAATGAGCTTCTATTTATAGAAAAATGGACTGCATAGTAACTAACTCATGAACGGTCCAGATTGATTTACTTTTAATCCGACGGTCCATATTTAAAGCAAAATCTTTTAAGTCATATATATTATATATATATATATATAATATATATAACATGTGTAGACAATATCAAGACCCGGGACTTCATTTGATTTCATCAGCCAAGTTTTTCAATCTTGCATAAATTTAATAATGCAATAATGCACCATTATGTAATCTAGCCAAATTTCTCCCCCCACTTTGTCAACAAAGCTATACATATATATATATATATATATATATATATATATATATAATATATAAATACATACTTCATATATATATATATATATATATATATATATAACTCTTATATATATATATATATATATATAAGTGATAAAATAAAACTGAGATGACTTCTAACGTAAGCCTTAATAATCAATACCGTGTGCTATTACGCAACCACGCGTATTAATGGACTTTTACTATCGAGTAGTTCAACAGTATTAACAGTAAAACTTTCGCCGTTATTTTCAATAAAATATTTTTTTCGTTTTCTTAATCCGACAATAATTCTGTTGTGGGGTCCACCAATAATTATGTCGTCGAACGAATATTCTCTGTTAAAACGAATATTCCCCGACAATTCAAATATTATATAACAACTTGCGTACTTTACAAAATTTATAAATATTTCCCACAACTATAACATTATATCAAATTTATTCCATAATATTTAAAAATGATATTTATAAAAAATTATTTTTTATTTATAAAATTTGGGGTCTTACAATCTCCCCTTCTTATGAATTTTTGCCCTCGAAATTAGGGTACATACCTGGTATGTCGAAGAGGTAAGGATACCTTGATTTCATTTTAGATTCTAACTCCCAAGTCATCTCCTCAACATCGTGGTTTCTCCATAAAACTTTGACTTGAGGTATAACCTTGGAGCGTAGAATATATTCCTTCTTATCTATGATTTGAACATGAACCTCTTAATACGTCAAATCTTCAGCTATTTCGTCCGGTTCTAACTCAATAATGTGGTTCAGGTCTTCCACATATTTACGTAACATGGATATGTGAAAAGCGTTATGAACACGAGACATACATGGCGGTAAAGCGAGTCTATATGCCACAGTTCCTACTCGATCAAGGATTAAAAATGGGCCGATGAATCGAGGATTGAGCTTTCCTCTCTTTTCACATCTCATAACTCTTTTCCATGGAGCAACACGTAACAACACATGATCTCCAATATCGAATTCCACATCCTTTCGATGAAGATCAGCATAACTCTTTTGTCGATCTTGTGAGGTTTTTATACGTTCTTTGGATCGTTTGAATCTTTTTCAAGAGTTATACGCTTTCAACTCCGGTCCCAACAACGTTGCTTCACCTACCTCATCCCAAAGATATCGAGAAGCGACACTTTCTTCCATACAACGCTTGAATGGAGCCATGCCAATACTTGCCCGATAACTGTTGTTGTAGGAAAACTCCACCAATGGTAAGAACTTGTCCCAACTTCCCTTGAAATCAAGGACACAAAGTCTTAATAGATCTTCAAGAGTTTGAATCGTCCTCTCCGACTGCCCGTCCGTCTGAGGATGATATACCGAGCTAATCGTAAATTAGTGTCCATAGCTTTTTGCAAACTAACCCAAAATCTTGAAGTGAATCTTGGGTCTCGATCAGAAACTATGGATACTGGCATACCATGAAATCTTACAACCTCGTTTATGTACATACGAGCAAGACGTTCAAGTGTATAAGTTTCTCGTATCGGTAAGAAATGAGAAGACTTGGTCAATCTATCAATAATGACACAAATCGCATCTATGCCTTGAGAAACTTTGGGAAGACCGATAACGAAATCCATAGTAATGTGCTCCCACTTCCATTCTGGAATTTCAAGTGCTTGCAATGGACCTTTTGGTACTTGATGCTCCGCCTTGACTCGTTGACACGTTAGACACCTTAAGATAAACAACACTATCTCTCTCCTCATATTGCCCCACCAAAATGTATGTCGAAGATCATGATACATTTTGGTACTCCCAAGATGGATTGCAAATGGTGTGTTCAGCCTAAAATCATGATTTTATACTTTAAATCAGGGTCGTTAGGAACACAAAGTCTGAAGTTGACTCGAAGTATTCCTTCTTCATCGATTCTTGCTTCCGACATAACACCTTCTTGCACTTTCTTCCTCATACGCATCAGCTCCAGATCTGTAACTTGAGCAGCTTTAACTTTATCAATTAAAGTTGGTTCTACTCGTATATTCGCCATCATTACGTGGGTGCCTGGAGTCTTTATCTCTATCTCCATCATTTTCAAGTCACACAAAATGGGCCTTTGTCACTACAAGAAATAGGTCTATTTCCGACAGAATTAAGGTCGATCGAATTAATTCGCTCGAAATTAGTGTATTACCGACGGAATACTCAGTCGGGCATAAATCAGTCGAAACTAGGACAAAGTCAACCGAATTCGGTCGATCTTAGACCATGTTAGGGGCGCAAAAATTTCCCTCCAGCGCGAATAACAACCTCGACGGAATGATGTTAAGGTCGACGGAGTGTACGTCGAGGATACTCTAGTATCGACAAAATGAACCCCAAAATTAGTTCTTAAAACCTAATTGCTATCAGCAGTGCGCCTCACTTGTGTTGCTGCTCTCATTTCTTTCTTTCTCTATGTTCTCTCTCTCTCTGTCTCATCCTCCTCTCACTCTATAACTTGTACCTCTCCTCGCCGGCCGCCTCACTCCGAGCTCGTCTCCGGCTGAACCTCCGGCGCCCTCACCTCCGGCTGCTGCTGCTATCTTTCTCTCTCTCGTCCCTCTCTGCTCCTCCTCCTCCATTATTCTACAGCTTAAGCTTAACTTAAGCATAATTAAGGTTAGTATAATTAAGGTTCTGATTTTGTAATTTCCCCCTATATATATGATCGATTTTGTTAATTGATGAGGAGTACTTATGTATTATGTTTTTAATTAGCAGCTTGGATATTTAGGTTTGATTAGCAACTTATGTTAGTCTGAATTTTATGTTATATATACTTCTGCAATGGCATCGGTATGTTACTGATTTTAGGGTTTAATTTGTGCAATTTGCATCATAATTTGATTAAGGCTGATGTTAGTCATGTATTGAGTTCTATTGTTGAATTATATACACATGTTGGTTAGTATTTGTAAAGGTATTGTGAAATCTTGGTATACTTGTTATTTTCGAAGGAATTTCTGACAGAATTTCTGTCAGAATTCTTCAATTGCAAAATCTGTGAGCCCTACTTTATTTTATTTATGTATTTTATTAGTTTCCAATACTGAAATATATTAAGTTCAATGTACTTAATTTCCTACTAATAAAATTAACCGAAAATGAACTAAGTAGCATTTACTTAGTTTCAAATTACTAAAAAAATAATAATATTATAACATAAACTAAATTTAAATTATATTTTGTATGATAAGATAATATAAAATAATAAAATAAAATAAAATAATTAAGATACAATAAAACAAATTAATTTATTATAATTAAGATAATAAAATTTAAATAAATTAAATATTATAATATAATATAATATAAATACAATTAAATTAAATTAAATTACACTAAACTAAATTAAATTAAAATAAAATAAAATAAAAAAATAAAAAAATATGACTTAATTTAATTTAAAATAATATAATACAAAATAAATATAATTAAACCTGAGTAGCATTTACTTAGTTAAATAAAATCAAAAGTAAATAAAATAAATTAATTTATTGTAATTAATTAAGATAATAACATTTAAATAAATTAAATATTATAATATAAGATAAATACAATTAAATTAAATTAAATTACACTAAACTAAACTAAATTAAATTAAATTAAAATAAATAATTTAATTTAAAATTAAATTAAAAATAATTTAATTTAAAATAATATAATACAAAATAAATATAATTAAACCTGAGTAGCACTTACTTAGTTAAATAAAAATCAAAATAAAATAAAATAAAATAAAAATATGATTTAATTTAAGATAATACAAATTATTAATTCAAAAAAAATTGACTTAATTTAATTTAATATAATATAATACAAAATAAATATAATTAAACTGAGTAGCACTTAGTTAAATAAAATCAAAATAAAATAAAATACAATTAAATACAATTAGAAACCCGTTCGACGTTCACTCATTAGAAGTGAATGTCGAATAGTCCCCAGTTTGGGACTGTTACTGGATATTATGTCTCTCACTTAGGTCTGTGCCAATGCACAGGGTGCAATTTTATAAATTTTGAGGAACTTTCAGCTGGTGTCTCTACATGTTCTCCGAGTGCATACTTAGACTAAGTTTTCTTGGTCTATTTTTTGTACTTGGAGACCATGGGGAGGTGCTGCTGAAAATTTCTGAAAATAGTAGAAACGTGCTTAAGATTGGCACTAGTGAGGAGATGCATCCAGGAACGGGATAGAAGTCTAACCCCTGTAGAGTGGAGATATAAAGTTGGTAAACTAAATTTCATGCTTGGACCACATTCATGAATATTCTTGATCTAATTAGGTATTTTCTTCAATTAAAGATGAATGCCGATCGGAGTTGGATGTACCGTAGGATAAAGATTGATGGGAGGGGATTAGTTTATGCGTACCATGACGGGGTGTCTAATTTTATGAACAAAGAAATAGAACATGCTGATGATCTGAACAGAAAGATGTGATGCCCGTGTCTCAAGTGTAAGAACATGATATGGAAGACTGTCGATGAAGTGAAATTCGACTTATATTCACGTGGGTTTGTGGATGGGTATTCGGTATGTATTCATCACGGGGAATCACGAGGACGCGTTTGGGCCGATGTTGAGTCAGCCCTCGACTGCTCAGGTATACTATTCGTTTTAAATTCAAATATATATTCTGCATGTAATTTAATTTTCATTTAGTTATCTTTAACTGAATCGTATATATGGACTAATGAGTTGTGTATCAACAAGGTGACGAGCGGACTGATGAACGGGGACGATGTTCATACTCCAGAAAGCAAATACGACGCCTTGCAAGATGATCCTCCTCACACCGGGGGCTCTACTAGCATGACTTAGTTTACATTCTTTTGTATTAATTTTACATAACTTTTGACGTACATATTGTAGTTTAAACTTTATCATTAGTTACTTTGGTTTTGTTGCGGTTTGACACTTAGCTTAATGGGATGTTTGTTATACTTAGTTTAGATTAATGGGATCTTTTGTAATTTACCTTAGTTTAATTTATTTTGATTAATGCAGTTCTTTAACTCATTACTTTGGTTTGTTGCGGTTATGCTAGTAGTAATGGGTTATTTTTGACATTTAGCTTAATTTAGCTTGTGTATGTAATGTTGGGAAAATAGGTACAGGTGCAAGATGTGGGTTAAATCCCTGGATATTTCAAAAATAAATAAAATATTTTAAAAAAAAAACATTAACCTCGACGGAATAAGGTTATTTTCGACGGATTTCCGTCGAGGTTAAGGTGTGTCCCATTTTCAGCATACTACCACATGGTATCTTTATCCTCGACTGAATATAGGGTAGATGAAATTTCGTCGCGCTTAAGGTCTTTTCCCATTTTGTCAGGCAGCCATGTGGCATGCTTAAATCCGACCGAATGTTCGGTCGACAATAAATCCGTCGAGTCAAAGTATCCCCTACCGAAAGATCGACTGACTTAATTTCAACCTACTTATATACGATCGAATTTCCGACCGAATATTCGGTCAGAAATAAGGTTAACCCCAACAGAATATACTTAAGACCGGCCGAATATTCCGTCGGAAATAACCCTTTTTGTTGTAGTGTGTGTTGATAATATCGCACTCGTACCCGCATATGATCTTCTACTCAATGCGTCAGCTACCACGTTCACTTTTCTAGGATGGTATTGGATTGTATGATCATAATCTTTTAACAGTTTAAGCTAACGTCGTTGTCGCATGTTGAGTTCCTTTTGAGTGAAGAAATATTTGAGGCTTTTATGATCCGTAAAGATCTCCACTTTCTCCCCATACAAGTAATGCCTCCAAATCTTTTAGTGCGAAGATAACAAATTTGCCAACTCTAGATCATGGGTAGGATAATTCCTCTCAAATTCTTTGAGTTGGCGAAGAGGCATAGGCTATGACTTTCCCATGTTGCATGAGAACATATCCCAACCTTTGCCCGAAGCATCAACTGTAGATGACAAATCCCTCCGAGCCGGATGGTATTGTCGTAGCAGTCTTTGAAATGAGTCTCCTCTTGAATTCTTGAAAACTCTTCTCACAATCCTCGCTCCAACCGAACTTTGTATCTTTCCGAGTCAGCTGAGTTAATGGAGTAGCGATTCGAGAAAATCCTTCCACGAATCTCCGATAATAACCAGCTAGGCCGAGAAAGCTACGTATTTCGGTCACTGATTTAGGTTGCTCCCAGCTTTGAATAGCTTCAATCTTTGTTGGGTCAACGGATATTCCATGACTTGATACTACGTGCCCAAGGAATGCTACCTCCTCAAGCCAGAACTCGCATTTCCTCAACTTAGAATAAAGCTTATATTCACGAAGCTTTTGGAGTATCAGCCTCAAGTGTTGCTCATGATCTTCACGGCTTTTGGAATAAATAAGGATGTCATCAATAAATCGACCACAAAGTGATCCAAATAATCCTTGAATACTCGTTTCATCATATCCATGAAGGCAGCAGGAGCATTAGTCAATCCAAAGGACATGACTAGGAATTCATAATGCCCGTACCGAGTTTTGAAAGCCGTCTTTGGAATATCATCGGTTCTAATCTTCAATTGGTGATATCCGGAACGAAGATCAATTTTTGAAAAGAATTTGGCGCCTTGCAACTGGTCAAACAGGTCATCAATACGTGGCAATGGGTACCTATTTTTGATGGTGACATGATTCAACTCCCGATAATCAATACAAAGTTGCATACTCCCATCTTTCTTTTTCACGAATAGAACAGGAGCACCCTAAGGAGAAGTACTAGGATGAATAAAGCCAATGTCTAACAATTCCTGCAGTTGGGTTTTTAATTCCTGAAGTTTAATAGGAGCCATTCGATATGGGGCTTTGGAAATGGGTTTTGTCTTTGGGTTCAAGGTCGATACAAAATTCAATTTCACGTTCTAGGGTAGGCCGAGAAGTTTTCAGAGAATACGTCGGAAATTCATTAACAAAAAGAAATATCAATCAAAACTGACGTATTTTTGTTTAGATCCGTGACATGAGCTAAGAAAGCTTGACATCCGTTTTTCAATAAACGAATAGCTTTATGGCTTGAGATAGCGATGATTGATCGATTGGTTTGGTTGCTTGAATTCGCATAATAGGTTGGTTAGGAATATGAAAGCTAACAACCTTACGAAAATAATCAATTTTTGCATGATGTGTAGTTAACCAATCAATCCCTAGAATCACATCAAATGCAAGTATTTTCAAAGAAATAAGATCGACAGGTAACGTGTAGGTTCCGATTTGAACTAAACAAGACTTATAAACAGTGGATGTAATGAAGGTTTCTCCCAATGGAGTTTCAACAGATAAGTCAAAATCTAATTTTTCCGGAGTCAAATTTAATCGTTGAGCGCAAGTAGGAGAAATAAAAGAATGGGTAGAACCGGTATCAAATAAGGTATAGACTTCGCTAGAGTTTATGATAAGCTTACCTGTGATGACCTCATTCGGGTTCCTTGCTTTCTGGGAGGTCACGACAAATGTTCTCCCTTGCACCACCGGCTTTGACTTTTCTGGGACGGCCTTTGGTGCCTCCATCCTAGCTGAACTTGTCTTCGGTGAACGACAAAATTGGGTTAGGTGACCTTCTTTTCCATAATTATAACACATTTTGGATGGCATCGCGCAGTTTGGACTGATATGTCCCTCCCCTCCGCATTTGAAGCATATAATAGGTGGTTGTTCTCCTTCCTTAACCACGGTTGCTGGTGTTGACGTCTTTTCATCATTGTTGAATCTCCTTTTCTTGAAATGTCCATTTTTACTGTCTTGGCTATGATTACCACCGAAGTGGTTACCATTTCTGGCATGTTGATTCCCTCCACGTTTGTTGTCACCGCTTCGATGACTAATACCACTGGTATTTTCATGCTGCTGGCTGCTTTCTCTTGGTTGCGTTGACTCGTTACCGCACTCCAATAATTGAGCCATATTTACAACATCTGAGTACAAACACAGTTTATGAGAAATAAGATATTGACGTATCTCCGATTTCAAACCTCTTAAAAACATTCGCATCATTCGCTCCTCATTATCGACCAAATGGGATGGAAACCGGGATAACTCGGCAAATTTAGCCTCGTATTGCGACACGGTCATATTGTTTTGTTCCAACTTGATAAACTCCACCTCTTTCATGTGACGAATACTCTCGGGAAAGTACTTATCGTTGAATAGCTCTTAGAACTTCTCCCCAAGACATCTTGAGTGCGTCAGGCTGGGTACGTTTTACAGATTCCCACCAGTAATCTGCTTCTTCATGCAACATGAAGGTGGCGAAGGGAACCTTTTGCTCCTCGGAGCATCCCAAAACATCAAATATCTTAGTGATCTGCTTTATCCATGCTTCCGCCTTAAGTGGTTTTGGCTCTCCAATAAACTCCGGTGGTCCCAACTCCTTGAACTGTTTAGCGGTGACCGTCCGAGAGTTTCTAGTGTTTCCACCTACATTTTGGACAGGAGCCGCTCTCGCCTGATGTTGCATGAATTGCATAAAGCCTCTGAACAATCCATCATTCATCATTTGGTCAGTGTTGTTGTTTGCATGAGGATTTTCGCCTTCTTGATGCACATTCTCCAAATTATTGATATGTGGAGACTCAACTGTCTCTTGTGCTCCATTGCTATTCTCAACATTCTCGGATGTCATTTTCAGATACTGCCACAAAACAAGGGTTAGTTGACATGTAACATATTATCTCTAAACTCTAACCAACCATTTAAATACCAAATAAGTTTAAGTAGGTCATACTAGCGAAGGAATTCCCCGTCTCTCCCCTCCTAGTTCTAGTCTCACATCTTAGCCAGGGATCATATCCCTAAGCTTTGATACCAACTGTGACGCCCCCAAAATAGGTATACATCACCTATTCTGAGTCGCCAAATACATGGTACAGAATATAAATACAATCTTAATTATACAACAAGAAAGCTGTGAGTTTAAATACAAATACTGTCTTCTAGACAATATCCACTCTCAGAATAAGTCCTCATTACATTTATTTTTACACTATTTAACAGAATAGTGAGGACTACTAGCTAATACTATCATCCGGACCATCACTCCATTCCCCGACTAGTCCCAGCTACGTTCTCATTTTCTGAAGAGAACAGTGAAAGAAAGGGTGAGCTCAACTAGCCCAGTAAGAAATATTATGACTAAGATAATGCAGAATAAATTATTATTAGCATTCAACAGTGTTAAACTGATAAAATATAACAACATCAAGTTTAATTGCAGCGGAACAAGCAATCCATTAAAAGAGTCAAGTAGAGAATAAAATCTACTATCTTTTATGATTTAAAAGGTTTTTTCATCACTTTTATCGCTGGGACTCAACTTAATAAATAATTCACATCACTGAATCACACCTGCACTACGGCCAAGGATATTCTTTAGCATCACGACCACAATTATCCATGCACTATGGGCCAAGGACATTCGTGTATTCATCAATGGTCATGATCATGCCAACAACTGTCCATTAATGCACTACGGGCCAATGAGGACTTTTACCACATCATTTGTAACATTACGGTCATGATTATACCGAATAATCCACAGTCATAATCATACCAAGTCCATCTACGCATTATGTGCCACAGATGACTTTCAAAAATATAAACATGAGGATGATGACAATGATATAAGAATTCAATAAAACAAGTTCAAGAATTAATTTATTCGGGAACTAATAACGCCCAAGTTATCGACGATAATCTTTGCTTTGTGCGAAGTAAAATTCAAGAATGCTCAGAGAATATTTCCATGGAAAGATCTTTGGATGAAGCGCAAATATCAAGAATATTCCACTAATTTCATGGAGTATAGAAGTCAAAACTTTAACCAACCGAGTATAATAAGAAATGAAATAACAAAAGAAATCACCGGACATACGCGATACCGCATGCAGATGAGTTATTCAATAGAATAATAATTAACGGAACCAGTCCCACAGAAAACGACTAATGATGGATATTCCAATGAATAATAAAGAAGGAATCAGTGTCCGGCATAAACGCGCATGACGAGGATATTCCAATGTAATAATAAAGATCGAATCGGTCCCACAGTAAAAGCATTGCATGACGGGATATTCAATAGAATAATAACGAATGGAATAACTAAAGAATTTCACCAAGTATAGGGTAGCCCGCGTATAC
This sequence comes from Panax quinquefolius, assembly GCA_020205615.1. Lineage (NCBI taxonomy): Eukaryota > Viridiplantae > Streptophyta > Magnoliopsida > Apiales > Araliaceae > Panax > Panax quinquefolius. The sequence continues at coordinate 28,440,313 of CM035174.1, forward strand.
AAGTTATTCCAACAGAATAATAAATAATGGAATAACAGAAGTTCTCTTCATGAATACAAAAGAAATAATACCCCTTACGAGTACACCAAATAATATCCCTTACGAGTACAACAAATAATATCCCTTACCGTAAAAGAAACTAGATATAAGAGTAGGGAAGTAGCAGAATACTTTTCTATAGTTTCTCTATAATTTCTCTCTCTAGAGTTTCAGTGAATTCGTAAGAAATAATGAAGGAATGAGCTTCTATTTATAAAAAATGGACTGCGTAGTAACTAACTCATGAACGGTTCCAGATGGATTTACTTTTAATCGGACGGTCCATATTTAAAAAAAATCTTTTAAATAATATATTATATATATATAATATATATAACATGTGTAGACAATATCAAGACCCGGGACTTCATTTGATTTCATCAGCCAAGTTTTTCAATCTTGCATAAATTTAATAATGCAATAATGCACCATTATGTAATCTAGCCAAATTTCTCCCCCACTTTTCAACAAATATACATATATATATATATATATATATATATATATATATATATAATAATAATAATAATAATAATAATAATAATAATTGTACTCCTCCACGTGCATAACAATTTTCCAAACCCACCCACTTGACAACTTATATATATAATATAAATACATACTTCATATATATATATATATATAACTCTTATATATATATATATATAAGTAATAAAATAAAACTGAGATGACTTCTCACGTAAGCCTTAATAATCAATACCGTGTGCTATTACGCAACCACGCGTATTACTGTACTTTTACTACCGAGTAGTTCAAGAGTATTAATGGTAAAACTTCTGCCGTTATTTTCAATAAAATATTTTTGTCGTTTTCTTAATCCGACAATAATTCTGTTGTGGGGTCCACCAATAATTATACCGTCGTACGAATATTCCCTGTTAAAACCAATATTCCCCGACAATTCAAATATTATATAAAAACTTGCGTACTTTGAAAAATTTATAAATATTACCCACAACTATAACATTATATCAAATTTATTCCATAATATTTAAAAATGATATTTATAGAAAATTCATTTTTATTTATAAAATTGGGGTCTTACAATCTCCCCTTCTTATGAAATTTTGCCCTTGAAATTAGGGTACGTACCTGGTATGTCGAAGAGGTAAGGATACCTTGATTTCATTTCAGATTCTAACTCCCAAGTCATCTCCTCAACATCGTGGTTTCTCCACAAAACTTTGACTTGAGGTATAACCTTGGAGCGTAGAATATGTTCCTTCTTATCCAAGATTTGAACATGAACCTCTTCATACGTCAAATCTTCCGCTATTTCGTCCGGTTCTAACTCAATAATGTGGTTTGGGTCTTCCACATATTTACGTAACATGGATATGTGAAAAACGTTATGAACACGAGACATACTTGGCGGTAAAGCGAGTCTATAGGCCACAGTTCCTACTCGATCGAGGATTAAAAATGGGCCGATGAATCGAGGATTGAGCTTTCCTCTCTTTCCAAATATCGTAACTCCTTTCCATGGAGCAACACGTAACAACACATGATCTCCAATATCGAATTCCACATCCTTTCGATGAAGATCAGCATAACTCTGTTGTCGATCTTGTGAGGTTTTTATACGTTGCCGAATCGTTTGAATCTTTTCAGTAGTCATACGCACCAACTCCGGTCCCAACAACGTTGCTTCACCTACCTCATCCCAGCATACTGGAGAACGACACTTTCTTCCATGCAACGCTTCGAATAGAGCCATGCCAATACTTGCCTGATAACTGTTGTTGTAGGAAAACTCCACCAATGGTAAGAACTTGTCCCAACTTCCCTTGAAATCAAGGACACAAAGTCTTAATAGATCTTCAAGAGTTTGAATCGTCCTCTCCATCGCTCATCTGTCTTCGAGGATGATATCTTAGAAGCTAATCGTAAATCCGTGCCCATAGCTTTTTGCAAACTAACCCAAAATCTTGAAGTGAATCTTGGGTCTCGATCAGAAACTATGGATACTGGCATACCATGAAATTTTATAACCTCGTTTATGTACATACGAGCAAGACGTTCAAGTGTATAAGTTTCTCGTATCGGTAAGAAATGAGCATACTTGGTCAATCTATCAACAATGACCCAAATCGCATCTATGCCTTGAGAAACTTTGGGAAGATCGGTAACGAAATCCATAGTATTGTGCTCCCACTTCCATTCTGAAATTTCAAGTGGTTGCAATGGACCTTTTGGTACTTGATGCTCCGCCTTAACTCGTTGACACGTTAGACACCTTGAGATAAACAACGCTATCTCTCTCTTCATATTGCCCCACCAAAATGTATGTCGAAGATCATGATACATTTTTGTACTCCAAAGATGGATTGCAAACGGTGTGTTGTGCGCCTCCATCATGATTTTATACTTTAAATCACGGTCGTTAGGAACACAAAGTCTGGAGTTGACTCGAAGTAATCCTTCTTCATCGATTCTTGCTTCCGACATAACACCTTCTTGCACTTTCTCCCTCATACGCATCAGCTCCAGATCTGTAACTTGAGCATCTTTAACTTTATCAATTAAAGTCGGTTCTACTCATATATTCGCCATCATTACGTGGGTCCCTGGAGTCTTTATCTCTATCTCCATCCTTTGCAAGTCACACAAAATGGGCCTTTGTCACTACAAGAAATAGGTCTATTTCCGACGGAATTAAGGTCGACTGAATTAATTCGCTCGGAATTAGTGTATTACTGACGAAATATTCAGTCGGGCATAAATCAGTCGAAACTAGGACAAAGTCGACCGAATTCGGTCGATCTTAGACCATGTTAGGGGCGCAAAAATTTCCCTCCAGCGCGAATAACAACCTCGACGGAATGATGTTAAGGTCGACGGAGTGTACGTCGAGGATACTCTAGTATCGACAAAATGAACCCCGAAATTAGATCTTAAAACCTAATTGCTATCAGCAGTGCGCCTCACTTGTGTTGCTGCTCTCATTTCTTTCTTTCTCTATGTTCTCTCTCTCTCTGTCTCATCCTCCTCTCACTCTATATCTTGTCCCTCTCTCTCTCGCCGCAGCATCGCAAGGGTTCGTCTCCCGTAGGAACCTCCCGCCCTCTCTCTCCATTTCTTCTTGCTATCTTTCTCTCTCTCGTCCCTCTCTGCTCCTCTTCCTCCATTATTCTGTAGCTTAAACTTAACTTAAGCATAATTAACGTTATTATAATTAAGGTTCTGATTTTGTAATTTCCCCCCATATATGAGATCGATTTTGTTAATTGATGAGGAGTACTTATGTATTATGTTTTTAATTAGCAGCTTGGATATTTAGGTTTGATTAGCAACTTATGTTAGTCTGAATTTTATGTTATATATACTTTTCTTTTGCTAAATTTTTTGTTTGTATAGAAAAGAACCAAATTACAAAGACAAGGGGCATACCCTACAGTATAGCTACATCATCTATGGACTGGCCCAAGATGAGGAAACTATACAAGGAACTATACCAGAAACCAACTAGCTATTAATAGGCCTATTACAGAATCATTGAATATTTCTATCTTTGATAAGAGAATTACAAGGACCTCATACCACCACTCGCCCGAAGGCTAAGACCTGGACCACTACCTCTTTCGAATCCGAAGCCACATTTCCTTTAGCTACCTCGCCCGAAGACTTGGGTTCTGCCTCAAAGACCTCGATCGAAGGACCTTGCCCGAAGCCATCTCACCCGTAGCCCACCTCATTGTCCTCGTTCGGAGGACCTCGCCCGAACCCATAACATGGCTCGCCCAGCTCCGCCCCCACTCAAAGGACCTTGTAGATGCTCCGCCGAAGCCTCAACAATGGGTCTCCCAATATGCTCGCCCGAAGCCTCAACAATGGGCTTGCCTCGACTAGCTCACCTCGCCCGAAATTCCATAACCAACTCGCCCAACTGCCCTTACCAGCCCATCTCGTCCGGATCCCAACCATATCTAACTAGTTAGAAGCCAATTGCAGAAATATTGGTTATTGGTGGCTTTGGTAAATGATTTGCAAGTGGAAAGCCTAGACTTAATGATGTGGATAACATCCTTTGGAATCCTGGTGAGAGGAGGAAGATGATCATCATGAAGCTTTTTGTTCCTTGCCTCCCAAATTTTGTAGAAACAGACTGCCACAGTCAAACTTAGGATATTTTGTGACAGATTTGAACCTTGAAATGTGGTGAGGAAGGCCATAATGTCATCCCAAGAGGTAGGGAAAGCATTCCAATTTCCAAGACTAATAGCCTTCAGAAGAACCTCTTTGGAGAAGCCACAGTTGAAGAACAAATGGTCGAAGGTCTCGAGTTGAAGGTTGCATAGAGGACAGAAAATCTGATTATTCTGTCATTAGTGGGGAGCTTTTTGAGAATGCCCAGCCACATAATGAAAGAGTACCTTGGGACATGGCATTTATTCCAGACAATGGAGCTCCAAGAAACCGACTGCTGCCTCGTGCGAATTGAATCCCATAACTGTTTAGTTTTAATATCCTTCGTATTCCAAGAATCCCAAAAAATCCTATCCAGCTGCTGTGAAGGAGGGGAAAGTTGGGCCATGTTCCTTCGCAAGAGGATCATATCATGGTAGTTACCTTGAGGCAGAACCCAAGTGTTGTTGCTGATAAGGTGGCTAACCGTTGCATTCCTTTGAATCCTAGAGGTAGACAGAAAAGATTGGGAAGGATTGATAGCCGTATCATTTAACCATGGGTCATACCATAGGTTGGTATCCTGCCTATTGCCAATATGATAGTGTAAGTGTTGAAGGGCAAGAGGCCGAAGCTTCAGAATTTGTTTCCAGACCCATGAGCAATCTGCTGTATTTCTAAATTGCCAAAAGGATGTGTGTTTCAGTGTAGTGGCTCTGATCCAATTTGCCCATAGAGAAGCAGAATGAGGTTGGATAATGCAAACCAAGTGCTTGAGGATAAGAGCAGAATTCTATTCCACCATATTTTTTATGCCCAGACCACCCTCAGAGAGTGGGAGTGAAATTGTGGACCAGGCAACCTTTTCTCCATACTTATCGAGACTTGCACCTTTCCAGAGAAACCTTGTTAAGATTGATTGAATGTCTTTGAGGACCCCTTTCGGCAGCAAGAAGTGGGAGCTCCAGAAAACTTGGATAGTACAAAGAATGGATTTGATAAGTTGAAGTCTGCCTGAGTAGGAGAGGACCTTTGAAGTCCAAGAGGATGCACGATTTATGATCCTTTGGATTAAGGGATCTGATCGATCGATGAAAGCTTCACGGATGACAGTGGAACACCCAAAAACTTTGAAGGCAAGGAGTGAGTTGGAACCCAAGGATGAGAGAGATGTCACTAGCTTCTATATTGGCCGAGTTAGAGAGAAAATAATGACTTTTATGGGAGTTAGGAATCAGGCCAGAATACAAGGAGAATGAGAGAATGCATGAGTTAATAATAGAAATAGATTGCAAACATGCTTTACAGAAAATTAAAATGTCATCCGCAAAGAATAAATGAGTAAGTTTGCAAACTTTAGCTTTCCAATGGTATAGGAAATCAGGATTAGATGTAGCATTGTTAAGCTTTAGAGATAACATTTCCATAACCAGCACAAATAGAAAGGGAGATATGGGGTCTCCTTGTCTGAGACCTTTGGAACTACCAAAAAAGCCTGTAAGCGTACCATTTACCTTAATGGAAAACATGGCGGAAGTGACACATGCCTTGATCCAACCAACATAACCATCAGGAAATTTGAAAGCTTTTAGGGTGTCAAAGAGGAATTCCCATCTTACAGTGTCAAAAGCTTTAGTGAGGTCAATCTTGAGAGCACACCTAGCAGGACCAGAAGATCTATGATAGCCTTTGAGCATCTCTTGGGAAATGAGGATGTTATCACTAATGCTTCTACCTTTCACGAAAGCAGATTGTGCTTTGTCAATGAGAAAGGGAAGAACTTCCTTCAGACGATTAGAGAGAAGTTTTGCAATGCATTTGTAAATCGTATTGCAGCATGAGATTGGTCTAAAATCTGACATTGAAGTAGGGTTGGCACTTTTAGGAATAAGAGCAAGAGCAGTGGAATTTAGTCCTTTGGAAAGTCTATTATTATCAAAGAAGAAGTGCACAACCTTTAAAAAATTCACAAATTCCTAACAACTGAGGAAGAAGTTAACATTAAAACCATCTGGCCCAAGACTTTTGTTACATTTCATGGATTTGAGGGTCCCCATAATTTCCAAGTCAGAAATAGGAGCAATCAGCTTAGAGGCTTGAGCCGAACTGAGCAAGTTGGGAGGAGTTATGGCAAAATTGTCAAATCCAGGATAGGGATCCTCAGAGGTGTTGAAGAGATTATGAAAGTAACCCACAGCCACTTCTTCAATGTTCCTTTGACCATGAACCATATTTCCTTCATTATCAGTGATGGAGAAAATCTTATTGGCATTCCATCGATTCTTCATCATGTTTGAGAAGAAACTAGTGTTCCTGTCACCTAAGGCCAACCAATTAGCTCTAGATTTCTGTTGAAGAAGAGTTTCCTCTCGATCCAAGGCATTCCAGAGTTGCTGTTGACTAGATTTTTCACGAGCAATAAGGTCCAGATCCAAAGGTTGATCATTTAGTAAAGACTGAACAGCATGCAGGTCCTCTTTTGCAGCTTTAACCAAGGTGGTGAGATTTCCAGTGAGTAGATTAAGAGACACCAAAGCATGTCTAGTACGTTTCAATTTCTCAGTGAACACATAAAAAGGATTGCCCGAGATGGATGAGGCCCAAACATTACTAACTAAGTCCTTGAAACCATCAAGAAGAAGCATATGGTTGAAGAATTGAAACTGACGTCTAGACTGATTGAGTTGAATACCAGTTTGAAGCAGAGTCAAGGAATGGTCAGAGAACCCACGAGGGCCATAGGTAACATGGGACATGCAAAAGTTAGAAAACCAATAAGAATTCCCCATAGCACGATCCAATTTTTTGTGAATAAGTAGAAGTTTGCATGTTCCACCAGTGAATAGGGTCCAACACCCTAATATCATCAACCCCAACAGAGGTAGTGCATGATTTGAATTCTTCCATCCCAATGTCCCAAGTATCATTATCTTGGTTAGTTTCAGTTAGATCTTTAATGACATTAAAGTCACCCAACATACACCAGCTAGCATTAGGAGCAAAGGAGAGTAAATCATTCCATAAGTCTCTCCTCTCCATATAAGAGTTCTGCCCATAAACAAAGGAGATCAAGAAAGAGGTGCTAATAATATCAACAGATTGAACTTTACAATGTATAACTTGAGAAGACACAAACATGATATCAACAAGCCATATACTAGGATTCCAACCAACCCAGATTCTCCCATTAGGGTGAGTATCGTAGTTGAAAGCCCATTTCCAAGAATTACAAATGTTCCTAGAGATCCTTTGAGCTTTCCTTTGTTTGACCCGGGTTTCAAGAAGACCCGACAGAGAGATTTTATTATCAGCTATTATTTGCCTAACATAAGCCTTCTTAGGCTTTTTATTGAGACCTCTAATGTTATAAGAAGCTAACATAAGGAAACTAGGATGAAGGGGAGTGACCAGCCTTTCCTTTCCCTTTTCTTTTCTTCGTAGCCTGCAGATTGACAAAGCTAGAGCCCTGTTTATTCTTAATCTCTTTCCCTTCCTTTTCATCAATAACCTTGAGTCTAGAGACTAGAGGGTTAGGACTAGTAGGAGATTCATCCTCTGAGATAACATCCTCAATGATAGGAGCAAAGGTGTTGGAGATATTAAGAGCTTGTCCAGGAGATATATATCACGTTCCTTGTTTAACACCACGTGAGACATTTACCCATTCAGTATGGGGGGGAGGGGTGGGAAGGGCCTGGATGCACAGAGGGGTGACATTATGAGGAGGAATGATAGGTTCGGTCTGAGCAGAGTTTGCGATATTAGTGACTTTCGGCACCCATTTGTAGTTGACTCTCGGGCACTTAAGTTGTGAGTGACCAAACACATTGCAATGGGGGCAAGAAGGAGGCCTACTCTGGTATTCCACCTCAACTGGGACAAAGATGTTGGCCAAAGAGTCACCATTTTTAACCACCACACGGATGGAAGGAGGGAAGGAGAAAAGGGCTTTAACTTCAATACAGACCCTTGCAAAGTTCAGGAAATCATTATTTGCAGTTATTTCGTCAGTAAACAGGGGTCTCCCAATAACACTGGAAATATAACTTATACCTTCATCGGACCAGTAAAAGAGTGGTATATTGGATAGCTTCACCCATACAGGGAACACATTACAATCTGCCTTTGTGAAGGACACACCTTCCTTCCATTTTTGTAGGACAATGCCTTTAGTCGCAAAATGCCAAGGGCCAGCAGCAAGGATATTGTCACAATCAGAGAAGGAATCAAATTTGAAAATGTAATAACCTTTGTTGTGTAAGAAGACCTCAGATAGCCCAAGATGTCCCCATAAACATCTAGCAATAGGTTCAACAACTTTGTAGGGTAACGAGGACTGTAGAAAGTAACCCACCAGACTAGTTGCCCAAAGCTTGTTACCTCTTGAAAGCACCTCGTCAGGAGGGATGATAGTGATAACCTCATCAGCAGAGGAAGGGGGATGATAGGAAAGATTGCGAGAGGATTTCCCAGAAGTTTTTCCCACTATAGCACTCCAAGATTTGGCTGGCTCTTTAACCAATGAAGCAGGAATTTCACCTTCCTCAAGAAAGGTGGCAGAAGTTGTACCAGAAATTTTGAATTTAGAGGGACCCACTGGCAGAAGGCTAGGAAAGGTCTTGTCCATGAAAGACAACTTTGAGACATGTGAACCAGTGGCCGAAGAAGGGTTTTCCCCCACGCATACCACCGGAGGAAAGGCACACCCAAAAGTAATAGCCAGAGTAATTTGGACACCATTAAGAGGATTTGGCACAAACACCTTGTGAGCATTTCCGAAACTAACAGTTTTCCCATCAGAAAGGAATGCTTGGACATCATTAGAAGAGATACCATGAGCAGTTAGGAATGACATAAGATGAAGGTTTTTCCTCCTTTCAAAAATTGCAGCTTCACGGTCTTGATGAGAAAGTTGTTGGGCGGCTGTAAAAATCTCACGTGCATTTTCACCCATAACAGGGCCCAGGTTGATCTCAGTTTCGAGTTCAAGATTTATAGAGTCTTCAGAGCTCACTTGGTTTCCCCGAGGAACGGGGAGAGATTCACCCATCTCCTCAACACCAAGAGAAGGAAGAAGCGACGAAGGGCTAGGCGAATTCGGATTGGAGACCCCAAAAACAACAAAAAGATCCTTAGAGACACTGCTAACCGAGTTCCCAGCTGAAAGATGATTAAAGATAACCATGAAGAGCGGTCGAGTAGAGATGAAGAGGGGGGATATAGAGAAGAATGAGAAATGAAGGTGAAGCGGAGACCCAAGTGTGGCAGCCGGAGGAAAGGGAGAGGAGCCAAAGACGATCTGAATGAGGAGAGGCGGAGCTAAAAGAGAGAAGAGGGAGCGAGGATGGAACCAGCCGGAGTAAAGGAGGAATGCCGAAAAAGTTAGGTAGGAGAAAAGGGGGAGCCGTAGTTGAAAAAGTTAGAGAGAAGGCAGAGCAAAAAGCCTAGAGAGAGAAACATCATGGTGATTGTTATATATACTTCTGCAATGGCATTGGTATGTTATTGATTTTAGGGTTTAATTTGTGCAATTTGCATCATAATTTGATTAAGGCTGATGTTAGTCATGTATTGAGTTGTATTGTTGAATTATATACACATGTTGGTTAGTATTTGTAAAGGTATTGTGAAATCTTGGTATACTTGTTATTTTCAACGGAATTTCTGACAGAATTTCAGTCAGAATTCTTCAATTGCAAAATCTGTGAGCCCTACTTTATTTTATTTATGTATTTTATTAGTTTCCAATATTGAAATATATTAAGTTGAATGTATTTAATTTCCTACTAATAAAATTAACCGAAAATGAACTAAGTAGCATTTACTTAGTTTCAAATTACTAAAAAAATAATAATAATATAACATAAACTAAATTTAAATTATATTTTGTATGATACGATAATATAAAATAATAAAATAAAATAAAATAATTAAGATAAAATAAAATAAATTAATTTATTGTAATTAAGATAATAAAATTTAAATAAATTAAATATTATAATATAATATAATATAAATACAATTAAATTAAATTAAATTACACTAAACTAAATTAAATTAAATTAAATTAAATTAAAATTAATAATTTAATTTAAAATTAAATTTAAAAAATTGACTTAATTTAATTTAAAATAATATAATACAAAATAAATATAATTAAACCGAGTAGCATTTACTTAGTTAAATAAAATCAAAATAAAATAAAATACAATAAAATAAAATAAAAATATGATTTAATTTAAGATAATACAAATTATTAATTCAAAAAAATTGACTTAATTTAATTTAATATAATATAATACAAAATAAAATATAATTAAACCGAGTAGCACTTACTTAGTTAAATAAAACAAAAAAAAAAAATACAATTAAATAAAATAAAATACAATTAAATACAATTAGAAACCTGGTTAAGCGTTCACTCATTTAGAGTGAATGTCGAATAATCCTCTCATTTGGGATCACATTCTTTGGATGTTATGTCTCTCACTTAGGTTTCGATTGCCAATGCATTGTAAGGTGCGTTTTTATAAATTTTGAGGAACTTTCAGCTGGTGTCTCTACATGTTCTCTGAGTGCATACTTAAACTAAGTTTTCTTGGTCTATTTCGTGTACTTGGAGACCATGGGGAGGTGCTGCTGAAAATTTCTAAAAATAGAAGAAACGTGCTTAAGATTGGCACTAGTGAGGAGACGCATCCAGGAATGGGATAGAAGCCTAACCCCTGTAGAGTGGAGATATAAACTTGGTAAACTAAATTTCATGCTTGGACAACATTCATGATTATTCTTGATCTAATTGGGTATTTTCTTCAATTAAAGATGGATGCCGATCGGAGTTGGATGTACCGTAGGATAAAGATTGATGGGAGGGGATTAGTTTATGCGTACCGTGACGGGGTGTCTAATTTTATGAACAAAGCAATAGAACATGTTGATTATCTGAACGGAAAGATGAGATGTCGTGTCTCAAGTGTAAGAACATGATATAGAAGACTGCCGATGAAGTGAAATTTGACTTATATTCACGTGGGTTTGTGGATGGGTATTCGGTATGGATTCATCACGGGGAATGACGAGGACGCGTTTTGGGCCGATGTTGAGTCAGCCCTCGACTGCTCAGGTATACTATTCGTTTTAAATTCAAATATATATTTTGCATGTAATTTAATTTTCATTTAGTTATCTTTAACTGAATCGTATATATGGATTAATGAGTTGTGTATCAACAGGGTGACGAGCGGACTGATGAAAGGGATGACGATGTTCATACTCCAGAGCAGCGTCGACGCCCGCAAGATGATCCTCCTCACACCGGGGGCTCTACTAGCATGACTTAGTTTACATTCTTTTGTATTAATTTTACATTACTTTTGACGTACATATTGTAGTTTAAACTTTATCATTAGTTACTTTGGTTTTGTTGCGGTTTGACACTTAGCTTAATGGAATGTTTGTTATACTTAGTTTAGATTAATGGGATCTTTTGTAATTTACCTTAGTTTAATTTATTTTGATTAATGCGGTTCTTTAACTCATTACTTTGGTTTGTTGCGGTTATGCTACTAGTAATGGGATGTTTTTGACATTTAGCTTAATTTAGCTTGTGTATGTGATGTTGGGAAAACAGGTACAGGTACAAGATGTGGGTTAAATCCCTGGATATTGCAAAAATAAATAAAATATTTAAAAAAAACAAACAATAACCTCGACAGAATAAGGTTATTTTCGACGGACTTTCGTCGAGGTTAAGGTGTGTCCCATTTTCAGCATACTGCCACGTGGTATCTTTATCCTCGACTGAATATAGGGTTGACGGAATTCCATCGCGCTTAAGGTCTTTTCCCATTTTGTCAGGCAGCCACGTGGCATGCTTATCCCGACCGAATATCCTCGACAGACACATTTCCGTCGGGGATACATTAAATCCGACCAAATGTTCGGTCGACAATAAATCCGTCCAGTCTAAGTATCCCCGACTGAAAGATCGACTGACTTAATTTCGACCTGCTTATATACGACCGAATTTCCGACCGAATATTTGGTCGAAAATAAGGTTAACCCCAACGGAATATACTTAAAACCGAACGAATATTCCGTCAGAAAAAACCCTTTTTGTTGTAGTGTGTGTTGACAATATTGCACTCGTACCCGCATATGATTTTCTACTCAATGCGTCAGCTACCACGTTCGCTTTTCCAGGATGGTATTGGATTGTATGATCATAATCTTTTAATAGTTCAAGCTAACATCGTTGTCAGCCTTATTCACCTTGGGTTTGCTGCTGTTGTCTACAAGTTGTGGAACGAGCGTAATACTAGGATTTTCTCAAACAAAATTACTCCTGTCCGGATTCTGGTTCAAGACATTATGAATTTGATTAAGTGTAGACTTCATACTAATCTCAAGTTTAAGCGTGTCCAGGATAGGGTGTGCTTTAATAACTTAGTGCTTTGAATCTCCTGATGTTGTTTTCTATAATGCATATTATTGTATATTCTAGGCAGGCTTGGGTTGTCTTGGGTTTTGGTCTTGGATTTGGGTTCTTTATTGTTGCGAGGTTATGCCATATATCCCGCACTGCTCATCGCTTCTTAACCGTCTCTCTTCTTTGAAGTTTGCTCCACGGAACTATGCGGTTTAGTCCGCCTATGTTGCATATTTCAATTTCTTTGTTGATCGTGATATCGTTCAGTGCGTAATCCTCGCCGATATGAAAATTTCGGTCAGTGCAGTCGGTCTCATTTGAATTTTTGGTTTGTCCAATTGTCATCCGGGGTCGTTTATTTCTTTGTGAAATGAATTCTTCATGTTGCAGTTGTTCTTTCTTCGTTGTAATATCCTACTTACATTTCTTTGCAGTCTTCTATTGTTGTAGTGTTACTGTTGGGCCCGGACGGCTTGTATTTCTTGTTAGGTGCTTTTTGTATTGTGATGGGTTTGGTTTGGTATTTGGGGAAGGTTCTCTTCTTTGTAGCTTCGGGTGTAAAAGTGGGTAAATATTGAAGTTGTTTAGCACATGTCACTGCTCCACTTCACGCTTGTGGTTGGGAGTTCTTTGGTTCTCGCTCTTGGTTTGCTACAATAATTTGGGGTTTGGATGTGTACCGCTGACTCGGGGTTATTTTCATATTCTGCGCACTTGTTGTTTGTCTGCATCGATGTTGTACACTCTCTGCTAGCTCTATATATCGATTCTTGACTTTCCGGTGTTGTAGCAACAAATTTACGATGTTCTTTGTGGTATGCGTAGCTATTTTTTTGTTGTCTGTTAGCTAGATGTCCAAATTGTAATTTGTATGGGTGGGCGATGCTGCTACATTATTTTGTATGGTTGGGCTAGTCTCGCTATTTTACATTGTTTTCTTTGCGATCTGCTACATTGTTTGGGCTAGTCTGCTATCTTCTGCTTTTGGCTAGGGTAGGTTTTTGGGCTTGACTACTGAGCTAAGTTGGGCGTGATGTGCTCGGGTGAATTGTGCTGCATACTATGTTGAAATTTCTTCTTTGTGTGGGTTCTTTCTTGACAATTTGGTTCTGATGGTTCCACTTGGTGGTCTTCTCGGTTCTTGTGGTTCTTTTTTGCGCTCTGTCTACAGCCAGAGGTTTCGCTGCTTGGTTGTGTTTTGCTGGTTGTCTTCTATGGGGTTGTTGTGCTTAGAGGGGGTCCATTGGAGAGTGGGTTCAGCTAGGCTACTCTTATTCTCCTTTTGCTCTCTTATGCTTTCTTATGTAAAAATTGATAGTCTTATGCTCTCTTATGAAAAATGATAGGTTCTGTTTAGCTTGTGGGGCATAATGCTTATAATCTTTTATAGTCATGACATCATAGGGGATGTCCTTTGATGTCTATGTTATATTCTGATTGGGTCTTCCCATGAGGTTTGTAATTTCTCTTTCTTTAATACAGTTTAAAATTAGCAAAAAAAAACGTCGTTGTCGCATGTTGAGTTCCTTTTGAGTGAAGAAATATTTGAGGCTTTTATGATCCGTAAAGATCTCCACTTTCTCCCCATACAAGTAATGCCTCCAAATCTTTAGTGCGAAGACAACAGCTGCCAACTCTAAATCATGGGTAGGATAATTCCTCTCATATTCTTTGAGTTGTCGGGAGGCATAAGCTATGACTTTCCCATGATGCATGAGAACATATCCCAACACTTTGCCTGAAGCATCATTGTAGATGACAAATCCCTCCGAGCCAGATGGTATTGTCAGAACAGGTGCTGAAATGAGTCTCCTCTTGAGTTCTTGAAAACTCTTCTCACAATCCTCACTCCAACCGAACTTTGTATCTTTCCGAGTCAGCTGAGTTAATGGAGTAGCGATTCGAGAAAATCCTTCCACGAATCTCTGATAATAACTAGCTAGGCCGAGAAAGCTACGTATTTCGGTCACTGATTTAGGTTGCTCCCACTTTGAATAGCTTCAATCTTTGTTGGGTCAACGGATATTCCATGACTTGATACTACGTGCCCAAGGAATGCTACCTCCTCAAGCCAGAACTCGCATTTCTTCAACTTGGAATAAAGCTTATATTCACGAAGCTTTTGGAGTATCAGCCTCAAGTGTTGCTCATGATCTTCACGGCTTTTGGAATAAATAAGGATGTCATCAATAAAGACGACCACAAAGTGATCCAAATATTCCTTGAATACTCGGTTCATCATATCCATGAAGGCAGCAGGAGCATTAGTCAATCCAAAGGACATGACTAGGAATTCATAATGCCCGTACCGAGTTTTGAAAGCCGTCTTTGGAATGTCATCGGTTCTAATATTCAATTGGTGATATCCAGAACGAAGATCAATTTTTGAAAAGAATTTGGCGCCTTGCAACTTCTCAAACAAGTCATCAATACGTAACAAAGGGTACCTATTTTTGATGGTGACATGATTCAACTCCCGATAATCAATACAAAGTCGCATACTCCCGTCTTTCTTTTTCACGAATAGAACAGGAGCACCCCAAGGGGAAGTACTAGGACGAATAAAGCCAATGTCTAACAATTCCTGCAGTTGGGTTTTTAATTCCTGAAGTTCAATAGGAGCCATTCGATATGGGGCTTTGGAAATGGGTTTTGTACCGGGTTCAAGGTCGAAACAAAATTCAATTTCACGCTCTAAGGGTAGGCCAGGAAGTTCTTCAGGGAATACGTCAGGAAATTCATTAACAATAGAAATATCATTCAAAACTAACGTATTTTTGTTTAGATCTGTGACATGAGCTAAGAAAGCTTGATATCCGTTTTTCAATAAACGAATAGCTTTATGGCTTGAGATGACAGTGATTGATTTTAATGGTTTGGTTACTTGAATTCGCATAATAGGTTGGTTAGAAATATGAAAGCAAACAACCTTACAAAAACAATCAATTTTTGCATGATGTGTAGTTAACCAATCAATCCCTAGAATCACATCAAATGCAAGTATTTTCAAAGAAATAAGATCGACAGGTAACGTGTAGGTGCCGATTTGAACTAAACAAGACTTATAAACAGTGGATGTAATGAAGGTTTTTCCCAACGGAGTTTCAACAGATAAGTCAAAATCTAATTTCTCCGGAGTCAAATTTAATCGTTGAGCGCAAGTAGGAGAAATAAAAGAATGGGTAGAACCAGTATCAAATAAGATATAGACTTCGCTAGAGTTTATGATAAGCTTACCCGTGATGACCTCGTTCGGGTTCCTTGCTTTCTGGGAGGTCACGACAAATGCTCTCCCTTGCACCACCGGCTTTGACTTTTCTGGGACGACCTTTGGTGCCTCCATCCTAGCTGAACTTGTCTTCGGTGAACGACAAAATTGGGCTAGGTGACCTTCTCTTCCATAATTATAACACGTTTTGGATGGCATTGCGCAGTTTGGACTAATATGTTCCTCCCCTACGTATTTGAAGCATATGATAGGTGGTCGTTCTCCTTCCTTAACCACGGTTGCTGGTGCTGACGTCTTTTCATCATTGTTGAATCTCATTTTCATGAAATGTCTTTTCATCATTGTTGAATCTCCTTTTCATGAAATGTCCATTTTTACTGTCTTGGCTATGATTACCACCGAAGTGGTTACCATTTCTGGCATGTTGATTCCCTCCACGTTTGTTGTCATCGCTTCGATGATTGATACAACTGGTATTTTCATGTTGTCGGCTGCTTTCTCTTGGTTGCGTTGACTCGTTACCGCGCTCCAATAATTGAGCCCTATTTACAACATCTGAGTACAAACACAGTTTATGAGAAATAAGATATTGACGTATCTCCGGTTTCAAACCTCTTAAAAACATTCGCGTCATTCGCTCCTCATTATCGACCAAATGGGATGGAAACCGGGATAACTCCGCAAATTTAGCCTCGTATTGCGACACGGTCATATTGTTTTGTTCCAACTTGATAAACTCCACCTCTTTCATATGACGAATACTCTCGGGAAAGTACTTGTCGTTGAATAGCTCTTAGAACTTCTCCCAAGATATCTTGAGTGCGCCAGTCGAGTATGCTTTTTCTGATTCCCACCGAAGAATCGCTTCGTCACGCAACATGAAGGTGGCGAAGGGAACCTTTTGCTCCTCGGAGCATCCCAAAATATCAAATATCTTGGTGATCTGCTTTATCCATGCTTCCGCCTTAAGTGGTTTTGGCTCTCCAATAAACTCTGGTGGTCCCAGCTCCTTGAACTATTTAGCGGTGACCGCTCGAGAGTTTCCAGTGTTTCCACCTACATTTTGGACAGGAGCCGCTCTCGCCTGATGTTGCATGAATTGCATAAAGCCTTTGAACAATCCATCATTCATCATTTGGTCAGTGTTGTTGTTTGTATGAGGATTGTCGCCTTCCTGATGCACATTCTCCTGATTATTGATATGTGGAGACTCAACCGTCTCCTGTGCTCCATTGCTATTCTCAACATTCTCGGATGTCATTTTCAGATACTGCCACAAAACAAGGGTTATCTCTAAACTCTGACCAACCAATTAAATACCAAATAAATTTAAGTAGGTCATACTAGCGAATGAATTCCCCGTCTCTCCCCTTCTAGTTCTAGTCTCACATCTTAGCCAGGGATCATATCCTTAAGCTTTGATACCAACTGTGATGCCACCAAAATAGGTATACATCACCTATTCTGAGTCGCCAAATACATGGTACAGAATATAAATACAATCTTAATTATATAACAAGAGAGCTGTGAGTTTAAATACAAATACTGTCTTCTAGACAATATCCACTCTCAGAATAAGTCCTCATTACATTTATTTTCACACTATTTAACAAAATAGTGAGGACTACTAGCTAATACTATCATCCGGACCATCACTCTGTTCCCCGACTCGTCCCAGCTACGTTCTCATTTCCTGCAGAGAACAGTGAAAGAAAGGGTGAGCTCAACTAGCCAAGTAAGAAATATTATGACTAAGATAATGCAGAATAAATTATTATTAGCATTCAACAGTGTTAAACTGATAAAATATAACAACATCAAGTTTAACTGCAGCGGAACAAGCAATCCATTAAAAGAGTCAAGTAGAGAATAAAATCTACTATCTTTTATGATTTAAAAGGTTTTTCATCACTTTTATCGCTGGGACTCAACTTAATAAATAATTCACATCACTGAATCACCCCTGCACTACGGCCAAGGATATTCTTTAGCATCACGATCACAATTATCCATGCACTATGGGCCAAGGACATTCGTGTATTCATCAATGGTCATGATCATGCCAACAACTGTCCATTAATGCACTACGGGCCAATGAGGACTTTTACCACATCATTTGTAACATTACGGTCATGATTATACCGAATAATCCCTGGTCATAATCATACCAAGTCCATCTATGCATTACAGGCCACAGATGACTTTCAAAAATATAAACATGAGGATGATGACAATGATATAAGAATTCAATAAAACAAGTTCAAGAATTAATTTATTCAGGAACTAATAACGTCCAAGTTGTCAACACGATACTGCTTTGTGCAGTAAAATTCAAGAATGCTCAGTAGAATATTTCCATGGAAAGATACTGGATGAAGCGCAAATATCAAGAATATTCCACTAATTTCATGGAGTATAGAAGTCAAAACTTTAACCAACTGAGTATAATAAGAAATGAAATAACAAAAGAAATCACCAGACATGCGATAGACCGCACAGACAGGTTATTCCAACAGAATAATAATTAACGGAACCAGGTCCGGCGTAAAACGCACTGACAGGATATTCCAACAGAATAATAAAGAAGGAATCAGGTCTGGCATAAAACGCACAGACAGGATATTCCAACAGAATAATAATAAAGATCGAATCAGTCCCACAAAAGCGCATGCATGAGGATATTCCAATAGAATAATAACGAATGGAATAACTAAAGAATTTCACCAAGTATAGGGTAGCCCACGTATACAAGTTATTCCAACAGAATAATAAATAATGGAATAACAGAAGTTCTCTTCATGAATACAAAAGAAATAATACCCCTTACGAGTACACCAAATAATATCCCTTACGAGTACAACAAATAATATCCCTTGCCGTAAAAGAAACTGGATATAAGAGTAGGGAAGTAGCAGAATACTTTTCTATAGTTTCTCTATAATTTCTCTCTCTAGAGTTTCAGTGAATTCGTAAGAAATAATGAAGGAATGAGCTTCTATTTATAGAAAAATGGACTGCATAGTAACTAACTCATGAACGGTCCAGATTGATTTACTTTTAATCGGACGGTCCATATTTAAAGCAAAATCTTTTAAATAATATATATTATATATATATATAATATATATATATATATATATATATATATATAACATGTGTAGACAATATCAAGACCCGGGACTTCATTTGATTTCATCAGCCAAGTTTTTCAATCTTGCATAAATTTAATAATGTAATAATGCACCATTATGTAATCTAGCCAAATTTCTCCCCCCACTTTGTCAACAAAGCTATACATACATACATACATATATATATATATATATATATATGTATGTATGTATGTATGTATGTATATATATATATGTATAATAATTGTACATACATATATATATATATATAACTCTTATATATATAAGTAATAAAATAAAACTGAGATGACTTCTCACGTAAGCCTTAATAATCAATACCGTGTGCTATTACGCAACCACGCGTATTACTGTACTTTTACTACTGAGTAATTCAACAGTATTAACGGTAAAACTTCTGCCGTTATTTTTAATAAAATATTTTTGTCATTTTCTCAATCCGACAATAATTATGTTGTGGGGTCCACCAATAATTATGCCGTCGTACGAATATTCCCTGTTAAAATGAATATTCCCCGACAATTCAAATATTATATAACAACTTGCGTACTTTGCAAAATTTATAAATATTACCCACAACTATAACATTATATCAAATTTATTCCATAATATTTAAAAATGATATATATAGAAAATTCATTTTTATTTATAAAAGTTGGGGTCTTACAAGACCGTTCTTGGCTATAGGTGGGACTCTCATCGATGTGCAAAAAGGTGAACTAACTATGAGGGTCCAAGATCATGAAGTCAAGTTCAACGTGTTCAAAGCTATGAAGTTCCCTATAGAGGATGAAGAGTGTTTCCGGGTGGATGTCATTAGGATAGTCGACGAAGACATGGTTAAAAGTTTGGCTAATGATCCATTGGAAACTACACTATTGGGAGATGAAGATTCAAATGATTCAGAGTTTGTAGACTATTTGCATATGTTGGATTCTTTGCCACGAGTTAGTAGATTCAAGGCACCATTTGAGCCATTACACACAGAAGAAAAAGCCACGGCGAGAATAAAACCTTCATTGGAGGAGCCACCTACACTTGAGCTTAATCCACTTCCTAAACACCTCATGTATGCTTATTTGGGCAATTCTAATACTTTACCTATTATTATTGCATCTACGCTTAACGAACTGCAAGAAAGTAAGTTGCTGAGAGTGCTTAGAGAATACAAATCGGCTATAGGATGGACAATTGCAGATATCAAGGGAATAAGTCCATCCTTCTGAATGCACAAAATCTTATGGAAGAGGATGCAAAGCCAACAGTGGAACAACAGAGATGGCTAAATCCAATCATGAAAGAAGTGGTGAAGAAAGAAATTCTGAAGTAGTTCGATGCAGGAATCAAATACCCGATTTCAGACAGTGCGTGGGTCAGTCCAGTTTAATGCGTGCCAAAAAAGGGAGGAATGACCCATAGCTGTGACACCCCCAAATCTCGGTACTTCATTACCTCAAGATTTAGCGTTCACTTAATCAAAACATTCATATCTAACTACCCAATCATAATAAAATTGAATAATAAACCTTTCCTTAAGGGATTACATTAATAAAATCTCACAGGTTATCTAACCTTTAAATAAAATCATTCAAATGCGGAATTTAAATAGTTCATTACAATAATTCAAATAAAGTCTGATAATAAAATATCAAAAGATTACAAGTCTTCAGTACTTGTTCATCTTTCTTTTTCCCTTACTGGTGCTAGGTACATCGACCTTCTCATCCTTAGCTGTAATAGTTATATAAGCATGAGTGACCAAACAAAGCTCACTTGAAATAATAATGGATAAACTTTACAACATTTGCCAAATAATAGGCTCAATAGAACTGAATGATATTTTCTATTAACATTCTGAAATATACAACTGAGGGTCTAATGACCACAAACCATGTCCACAGTTATAAGTAATCTTTCAACTTAAACTTTAACAGTCATAAGACTATAAGGACTCCACGTACTTAGGGGGATCAGTCCTTCCTATAATTGTGCACAAACATTTCAACGCTAAGCGTAAACATAGAAATGAACCAACTTAAGCTTCTATTTACAGAAAATCAAATGGAGGACGAACCTACGTGAAGATTGCAAAAAAAGAGCCATGGGTTAGATTCTCTTTAAAACCCTGTCCACCGTTAACTCACTTCCAGCTGCCCTTTCCTCTTACTGTTACTTTCTGTTTATACCAATATTTTCTATTTTCCATTTATGTCTTTCCTCCCCATTTCTGTCACCTTCCTCCGACCTCGGCCTCTTCCTCTGGCCATTCCAGCCCTTGCATTCTTCTTGCTATCCTTTGCCATGGTTGACTACTCACACCTCTCGGCTGGCAACTCTGAGAGTAGCCAGTCCCACGACCTTTTCGCCGAATTTGGAGTCTCTAACCCCAACTCTCCTGTTGTTGACTCGGCTATGGCAGAATCTGATACCTTACCTATTGAGACTAATATTGCCTCTGATGATTCAGAAGATAACAGCACTGCAGATGAAAACGTAGCCTCTGCTCGGCTCTTCTATAGCAGAGAACTTCAAAGCGGCGTAACGTCTATCACAACAGAGTCGTCTTGATGCTGCTGATGAACGAAGGAAATGCCTTACCTTAATGGACTTCATTAAAGCCCAAAGCTTTACTCCTCAGAACGTGAATGATTTTGCTAACAAAGGCAAATCTACAAGGAGTGTCAATGATCACAACATGTTCAACCTAAGTTCCCTGAAACCCTCTGGTACACTTCTTACAACGCTTGCCCCTGTGTCGGGTCTGCAACCTGCTAAAGTTGAGCTCCCCCTCTTGCTGCCTTGTGTGGAGGAGGAAATTAAAGAAAATACCCATGATGCTGTTAAGCCATCCAAGCAATCTTGGAGTGACGTGGTAACCAAAAGTGACACTAAACACTGCATTAAACTTGATTACTTTCCCCCCTCTCCTCTGGCTTCAGAGAATGGTGATATTCGCATTAGACCTCCGGCAGAGGCTCTTCTTAAAGGAAATTCTCTCTGGAATACGTGTCTTGTGGGGAGCTTTATACATTTTAGACTTCCTTTTAAGCTTGATGAGGAAACGGTCCATAATCTTTGGGACAAATATGGACTGCAGAAGGTTTTCTTGCAAGATAAGGGATATTTTGTTTTCAAATTTTCTAACTCCCAGGAACGAGAAAATGTCCTTGCTCTTGGCCCTTGGTATATCTCGAACAAGCTTCTCTGCCTCAAGCTATGGAAGGAAGGCATGGATTTCAAGTTTAAAACTTGCACTAAAGCTCCAGTTTGGGTTAAATTCCATAACGTCCCAATGTCCTACCTTTCTCTTGTCGGGCTCAGTTACCTAGCAAGTGGCATAGGTAAACCTCTTTTCGTTGACAATGTTACCGGAAAATTCGAACCTATGACATTTGCCAAAGTTTGTGTTGAGTTATCTTCTTCATCTCAATTCCCTAGCTCTCTGGAAGTGGATGTTATTGATGAGGAAACTCAAGCTGAGAATGTTGTTCAGGTCAAAGTGGAATACCAAAATAGGCCTATCTCCTGCTCTAACTGCAAATCCTTCGGCCACTCCCTTATTCGGTGCCCTAGTGGTAACTATAAATGGATTCCAAAGGCCCAGGTCCCTCCTCCCTCTCCTTTGGTTGGAAAGGAAGCCCAAGCTCCCCCTGACCCTCCTGTTCTAGGCTCTTCTTCTTCTGTTTCCCTCCTTCCTGACACTAGTACAAAACCATAAAAAGACAACACTTAAAAGATGACGTTTTTATAAAAAATGTTATGGTATTTTTTTTATAACGCTTTTTAACAAAACGTTGTAGATACATATGAAAAAACGTTATGTATTTATAAGGGCAATTTTTGGTTTTAAATAGATAACATTTTAAAAAAACGTTATCTATGTGAAAAACATGGAGCAAAAAATAAAAAGGCGGAAGTGAAAATTTGAATTAAAACAAGGACCTTAGAAATTTTAGAATAGGTGAGTATTCCTATCACTTCATCATAATAGAAAATACATTCATCCCTATTCCTTAATTTTGTTTCCAACTCTCTATTCCCTCGTTTCACAATCCATTGTTGAAGGCAGTCCTCTTTCCTCTTTGTGCCACTGTTGATCTACCAACTCAGTCACTGCTTTCTGTGAACCTATCTATGATTAGGGACCAGTTGGAATACACAAATTATGAAGACCTAGGGTTTTAATTCCAAGTAAAGAAAGGGGATCAAAGAATTGTCGCGGCAATGATGGTTATCGTCAAGGTTGATAACTCGATTTATACAGGAAACGACAGTGATGATGGAAGGATATTATTATGCATGGGCTGGAAGTGAGTAGCATAGGTCACACCGTCAGCACATGTGGCCGGTGCCTGCTTCCACCACGTCGTCTGTAGCCGCAATCGATTTTAATCCGATTACTCCCGATTCTTTCTTCAAGGTTAATTTATTTATTTTATCTTCAATCCACCGCTCATCCAAAAGTTTCTGATACTCTTAAACTTATCTGCCTATGAAAGTTAAATAATACCAGAGATGGGTTTTAGGGATTTCTGCATCAATCAGATAAGTAATTTTATTATCTTTGTTTTGAATTGTCATGCAATTAGTTATCATGCAGTACTATGTGTTAGACCCTTGGACTTTTGAGAGGTTACAATATATGTTCTAGCTTTGGGATTCAAGTGTGTGAGAATTCTGGGGCTTCTGGTTTAGATTATGTAGGGATTGTAGAGCTGAACTTTTCTTGTTCAAATTTGATCAATAATACTTAAAGTAGTCAGACTTTACACTTGCCCAACCATATCTTTCTTCTTGAACCCTTGGCATCTTGTGTATTCCCTTTCAATATGTTCTAGATGATATTCATTATAGGAAATGAGACTATAATGCCATGATGCCTACATTTTCCTTAACATAATACTATTATCTGCAGATAGAAGAATTCAAAAAGTTTTCTTCAAAAAGTAATGCTTATGAAAACATATGCTCCAATATTGCTCCCTCTATATTTGGTCATGTTGACGTGAAGAAAGTTGTGGCTCCAAGCAAATTGATGAGAAAGCCAATGAGGTTCAGAGACTGGGAATTATGGATCTTTGGACCCCAGAAAATCACTATCGCTGGTCTAAATCCAGATATGGGGGTCATGTTTCAACAATTGTGGAATCAGTGAATCACTCGCGTCTTCTTTTAAGCAGTTTGTACTTATAAATCTTTGCTAAAAAGTTCATTATCTTATAAGTCTTTTTGTCTCATACTATTGTTTTTCTACAGATGTGGATGTTGGAGAGCTTGAGAATCTGAGATCTAAGAAAAATAAAATTTGGAAGAAGAAATTTCGCATTTTAGATAGTAGTTTGAAATTACTTGAGAGCGAGCAAAGACACTTTGAGGATGAAAGCGGCTCAACTTCATAGACAACGTGTAAGCAACCTGATGAAAATACCTTTTATTTTAGTTGTTGAGCAAAGATATCCCTTATTGTGAATGTATATCTTTCTAACATCACAAGTTTTCTATTCATGCTTTGTAGGAGGATATTCTTAACATTGCACAACATGAGAAAAAGAAATGTCGTGAGCTTGACAACCGTGTCGATTAAGTATCTTATAGATGCACGATTGGTTAGTTTTTACATGGTTAGGTTGTATTGAAACCCTTTTCTTTGGAGCTTTGTGTTTCTTTAACAAATGCATTTTACATTATTCAAGATCAAAGAAGATCAAAATTAAAATCAATGGAAATAGAGGAAGACACGGATTACGTCATGGCAAACCTCATAAATTTCGTGGCAAACTTGAGCGTTCAAATGATTTCGATTGTGTTATTGAGATTAAGGTGGAGATTTTTACTAAAGATCTTTGTTGATTTTTAGTTTGTATAGTGTATACACCTTTGTCAAATATTTGGATTTGAGATGTATGGATAGTTTGGTATTATTCGGATGTAAACGTATTGTATGGTATTAATATTCTTTGTAATTGGTATATTTTGAATTTGAGATGTATGGATAGTAATATTATTTGTAATTGGTATATTTTAAATGTTTGATACATTTTGGCTTTAAATAGATGAAACCTTCTAAATGTTGAATAAATGTGTTTAAACGTTGTCTGATGTATCAAACCACAACATTTTATGCCAGAAAACGTTATAGAATCATATCATCTACAACGTTTTCAAGCATCCAAGAATTTATGGAAAATAAATATACAACATTTTTTAAGGAAAAACGTTGTGTAATGTGTCAAACTACAACGTTTTAAAAACGTTGTATAAAGGTGTCAAACACCCTTAAATACGACGTTTCTGTAAGACCTTCTACAACGTTTTTTACGCATTATCTATTTACTGTTTTGTAGTAGTGTGATGGTTGGACGGTGGTTGCCAAGGGTCATAAAAAACAAACCATTCCCTTCCCGAAGGAAAATCTGCTAGCTGATTCTGGTTCTGTTGCTAATGCCTTCGGCTTACTGGCCCCAATGGTTGAAGCTGTGGGGGATCCCTTTTTAGACACGGATCTCACTCCCCCTCCCAATCCTCTTGTGGGGAGGCTGAAACTAATTGATGAGAAAGAATGTAAGGACCTCAAACAGAAAGCTAGAAGGTCCTTAGATCCTAACCAAGCTTCTACAAAGAAGAGTAAGGGTGGGGGATACCTTAAATCCCAATCTTAACCGCATTATGGTTAATTTTTGCTCTATGAATATTAGAGGTGTAAATAGAAGGGCAAAACAGGCCAGTGTCAAAGACCTTATTCATAAGTTCTCTATCTCCTTTGTTGGACTAGTAGAAACACGAGTCAAATCTCATAATTCCAGCTATGTTGCTAATGCAATCTGTAGAAAATGGAAATGGCAATTCAACTATGATTATCATGATAATGGGAGAATATGGATTGGTTGGGATCCTAACTTTTGGGACATTTCAGTTATCTCTAAATTCTCCCAACTCCTTCACTGTCTTGCGCTTTCCTTGGATACCGTTGTTGTTGAGCGGGATGTGGCCAGATCATCTAGAGATGCGGTGATTGTTGAGCGAGATAGTGCTATATCTGCCCGAGATATCGATTGATGAGCTTAGTGTCACCATGCAGTTGGTTGTGGATTTGTTGGCTCGTGTAGAGACCCTTGGGCAGGAGATCACAATGTTACCCCCTTCTTTTGAGAGGGATGCCATGTGGACTTGATAGTCTGTATACACACTGACTTGTAGATAGACTTGTATCACTACAAAAAAAAATGGGCCTTTAGCAACGATTTTTTGGGCAACAAGTCGTTGCTTAAAGTATATGTTTAGCAACGAAATTTGTCCTTCGTTGCAGATTGTGTCAGGCTTTAACTTTATGCAACGAAATTCATAAGTCGTTGCAAAAAATCGTTGCTAATTCAATGGCGGGAAAAAAATTCGTTAGAAATTCGTTGCAAAATTTCTACCCACTTGCTTTCCCGTCATCGTAGGCAACGAAATTTTTTTTGTTGATAAAAATGGGGCTTTAGCAATGATTTTTCAGGCAACGACTTTATAAGTCATTGCTAAAAGTGTATGTTTAGAAACGAAACTTGTCCTTCGTTGCAGATTGTGTCAGGCTTTCACTTTTTGTAACGAAATTAAAAAGTAGTTGTGAAATTTAGAAACAAAATTCGTTAGAAATTCATTAGAAAATTTCTAACCACTTGATTTCTCCTCATCGTGGGCAACGAAAGTTTTTTTGTTGCTATATTTCGTTGCCTAATATGAACCACATTCATTGGCAACATTTTTTATTTTCATTGCATATTTTATACACCTTTTTGCAATGACTATTAAAATGTTTCCTTAAATTAAGATAATAATAATAATAATAATAATAATAATAATAATAATAATAATAATAATAATAATAATAACAATAACAATAACAGTAATAGTAATAATAATAATAACAATAATAGTAGTAATAATAATAATAATAATAATAATAATAATAATAATAACACTAATAGTAATAATGTGACGCCCCCAAAATATGTATACATCACCCATTCTGAGTCACCAAATACATGGTACAGAAACAAATACAACTTCAGTAATACAATTGTCGTGCAAAATACGACAACACATATACTATGAGTTTGAATACAAATATTGTCTAATAGATAGTATACAAACTCAAAAGGAGTTCTCATTACAATTATTGATACACTATTTTACAAAATAGTGAGGACTACTAAAACAACTATCTTGAATCATCGCTTCATACCCCAGCTAGTTCCTGCTAAATTCTCTCCTCCTGAGAAGAACAATGATACAAAAAGGAAAAGGGCGAGCTCAACTAGCCCAGTAAAAAATATTATGACTAAGATAATATACAACAAATTATCATTAGTCTTCAACAGGAAAAAATCTGATAAAATATAATAGACAACAAGTTTTAGATCAACAATTTGCGGTGAAACAACAATCCATTAGAAGAGTCAAGCAGAGAATGAATTCTACTATCTTCTAAGATTTAAAAGTCCATCACCAATATTTTATCCCTGTAACATCAATCAATATACATCTTGAATCAAATATTCATCTTTGCACCTACGTGCCAAAGATATTCATTTGTATCACCGGTTAGTCATGTTCATCTCAACACTTTGTACATCTTCGCACTACGGGCCAAAGATATTCATTATTAGGTAATCATTGATCTTTTTGCACTCTGAGCCAAAGATATTCATTAGGTAATTATTCATCTTTGCACTCTGGGCCAAAGATATTCAGTAATATTATTATTTAGGACTGAGGATGATGAAAAATATCTTAAAGAAAACGAATCCAGTGAGACAAAAGGACAAATATTAGGGATTCATATTATAGTTTATCCAAGTTTAATAATACTCCATAATAACAAATTGTGAAGTAGAATTCAAAAATAAAGATCAAAACATGGATACAATCAAAGATAGTAACCATAATAGACATCTTGGACAAACAGGAGAAAATTTCATTTTTCGGTGAATAGTGACGTATACGTGAATAGTAACCCCGACACAAAAAGGTAAAATTTCCACAATAAAATCCATACCAATATTTTAGTATAATGATATTAAAAGAATAATATCATTAGGAAGAAAATAACATCCCTTACCTCAAAATAACAGTATTTCTGACCGAAATATCGGGTGTAAAGCCGAAGGAACTTGCACTGAATAGCAACTCTCAAAGTATCTAAATACTCACAAAATACGCTCGATAATTTAGAGAGAAAGAAAACTTGTTTCTGGTGTGATTTTCAATTCTAACTAAGCACCATATTTATAAAAAAAATGCTAGAACGCCAAAGGAGACTAAATAAATAAAATAATATTATTTTTATTCTCATCTTCTACGCATGCTTCAATTGAACAAGCTAGCAATCCATCTTTGAAAAAAATAGCAGCCCACATGTTTTCAAAAAAACAAAAGTGGGTCCCACCCATAATTTTAAAAAAATATTTAATTTCTGAAACTTCAATAATTCATAATAAATAGCTCTTTTATCAGAAAAATATGAATATTATTCCATTCCATAGAAAATTAAATTCTCTACAACTTTGTAAGTTTAATTTTTTTCAAATTTCAAACAGAAAATATCTGAAATCTACATACGAACGATTTTCAATACCTCTTATTCCGACAAAATACTGATAAAACACCTCAACATTTATTTCTTCATTTATAACCGCATAAAATAAATATATCCATCATTTATATCTACATAAAATAAATATTTCCTTATCATATAAATTAATAATTAATTATTCACAAATAATATTACAGAATCACAATTATGACAACCAAGTCGTTTCTAGGAAAAAGGGAGCTTTCCGATAAGGATTTCTCCTTATTGGCGCGCAATTAGGTGACCAAACCCATTTCTTAGACAGAACTTCCTTAGACATTGCCAATAATGCTATCTAACAATATTATTCAAATAATATGAATTATTGATCTGATAATAGAGATACTGTGAAATGACAATTATTGAAACAACAATAATATAAAATATCAACACAACAATTATTGAACCAATAAAATAAAATATTGAACAGTAATTACTATAACAATTATTGAGTAATGACTTCTTACGTAAGAATCAATAATTCAAAAAATTGTGTAAATACCGTAGTGTACTTCTTGTCCATCGGGTATTCCAACAATGATGTTAATCTGTACCATTTACGCGATTATTTATAAAAACTCAAACTTATCGTTTTCTTCATCCAATGATTATCCAGTTATGGGGCTCACAATTGGGCTGCTTGGTAGTCATACTTAATATTACCGACGAGAAAAGAATATTCCACGACCAAACGAATATTCCCCGACAAAATGAATACTTTATAACCACTTGCTTATTTTGCAAAATTTGCACATTTCACCCATAACCAAAGAATTATATCAAATTAACACTTTATTATTCAAAATAATAAAATAGATTAAATTTGATTTTATTTATAATAACTTGGGGTCTTACAAATAATAATACAAATTCTTTCACCTGGGGTGAGCCGTAGACCCGGACATCCTGGGATCGAGTCCCGTCTGCCTCAAGTGTGAGAATTCTTTAATTCGAGTGGTTACAGACGGCCGGTATAACTAGTCATGCATAAGCCAAAAGCAGTTGAGTCGACTGGGGGATTAGTCTGACCGCGGTTGGGAAACCCCACATTATCAAAAAAAAAATTAATAATAATAATAATAATAATAATAATAATAATAATAATAATAGTAATAATAATAATAATAATAATAATAATAATAATAATAATAATAATAATAATAATAATAATAATAATAATAATAATAATAATAATAACAATAAAGGTTGTAAGACCGAATTTTATGAAATAAAATTATTCAATTTTTCTTATAATTACAATTCAAAGTAAATGGTTAAATTGATAAAAGGTTAAAGTTAAAGGGTGATATATGAATTTTTTTCAAAATAAGCAAGTGGTTATAAAATACTCATTTTTGTGGGGAATATTCGTTTGGTCGTGAAATATTCTTTCCGTCGGGGAATATTCATGCACTGACGACGTTAACCTTTTGTGGGCCCCATAACGAGAATAAGCATCGGATGAAGAAAAGCGACAAATTAAAGTTTTTATAAATAACAGCAGTAATTGATCACCGTTAACAATTGTTGGAATACACAGTGGGTAAAGTAAAGTAATACGCGTTGTTGCACGAGTGCTTTGCAGTATTACATAAAGATTTTGAATTATTGATTCTTACGTAAGAAGGCACTACTCAATAATTGTTACGGTAATTCTTTCGCTCAATATTTTATTTTGATTCAATAATTGCTGCGTTGATATTTTATATTATTGTTGTTTTAATAATTGTCACTACACAGTATTTTCCATTATCAAATCAATAATTCATATTATTTGAATAATATTATTAGATAGCATTATTGGAAATGTCTAGAAAGTTCTGTCTAAGGAGAGGTTTGATCACCTAATTGCGCGCCAGTAAGGAGAAATTCTTATTGGAAAGCCCCTCTTTCTGAGGAACGGCTTTGGTTGTCATTATTATTGTGATTCTCGTAATATTATTTGTGATTAATTAATTATTAATTTATATGATGAGGAAATTATTGATTTTATGTGGATATAGATGGAGAAAATTTTAAAAGTGACAATTGTTGAAAATCGATATTTTATCTTTTATGATAAAATAATATTTTATTATATTATTATAATATAATAATGATGATATTTTTACAATGAATGTGGGATATATGAGTATATGAGGAGGGGACAGTATTTTTTTGTTGCAAAGTTGTTTAAAACATGTTAAACATGTTTGTGGGCCCATTCTTGACCGAAATTTGATTATAGCTTTGTCAAATCGTCTAGTTTATGGATTTTGGTCAATTACATTTGGAATTTGGAATAACTTTCTTTTGCAAAGTTGTAGAGAATTGAATTTCTATAAAAATTCATGAGATTCAATTTTACGATAAAAGGGCTATTTATTATGAATTATTAAAGTTCGAATTAATTGATTATCATTTTTGGAAGTTTTAAATATTTTTGTTAGAAAAACATTTTTATTGTTGGCCCATGTGTTGTTAGATCTTTGAAATTTGGAAGTCAAGTCTCGTAGGAATTTAATATATATATATATATATATATATATTAATATTTTATTAAATTTTACATTTTTGGTGTTCTAAGCATTTTCCTATAAATAGGGTGCTTAGGTTAGAATTGAAAATCACAATTTAAACTACTGATTTTCTCTCTTTTCTCTCTATAATATCGAGCGTATTTTTGTGAGTATTTTAGTACTTGAGTATTCTTTCATGCAGTTGCAAGTTCTTTTAGCACTATATCCAGTATTCCAGTCAGAAGTACTATTCTTTCTGAGGTAAGGGAGGTTATTTTCTTCTAAAATGATATTATTTCTTCAATATCATTATGAAAGAATGTTGGTTGGAAATTTTTATCAAATTTGGAACTATTTTATGTTGGGGTTACTATTCATGAGTTACTATTCACGAATTACTATTCACGAGTTACTATTCACGAGTACTATTCACGAAACGTGATGATATTTTTTGTGAAATTTCTATCTTTTGGTGTCGGAGTTACTATTCACGTATACGACACTATTCACGAATACGACATTATTCACCGAAAAATAAAACTTCTTCTTTTTGTCTAAAATATATATTTTGGATACTATCTTTTATTGGATCTATGTTTTGGTCTTCATTCTTGAATTTTACTCCACTCTGGTTATTTATGAAGTATTTTTGAACGGGAATTGTTTAAAGTACGAATCCTTAATATTTGTTCTTTTGTTTCACTGGATTCGTTTTCTTAAAATATTTTTCATCATCCTCAGTCCTAAATGAGGATATAACTGAATATCCTTGGCCTGTAGTGCAAAGATGAATGATTTCTGATGAATATATTTGGCCCGTATTGCAAAGATGAACAGTTGTTTAGATGAACATGACCAACTGATAAATATCGTTGGCCTGTAGTGCAAAGATGACTTGTTGATGAATATCTTTGGCCTGTAGTGCAAAGATGACTTGTTGATGAATATCTTTGGCCGTAGTGCAAGGTTGAATTTATTAGTAGGATTATGAACATAAACTGTGATTTGGTATAACCATAATCTTTGATGTTTCAGGTGATGAAAATTATCTTTGTCCTAGATGAGAAAAGGAATTTAGAACTACAATTACGATTATGAGTTATACATGTGATTGTGGACAGGAATTGTTGATTGATGTTACAGGGATAAAACATTGTTGGTGGACTTTTAACATGGAGAAGATAATAGACTTTATAGTCTATTTGACTCTTCTAATGGATTGCTCGTTCCGCTACAACTATGGTTGAAAAGTTTTATCATCTACCATATGTTCTAAATCTCTGATTTATTACTGTTGAAGGGTATTGATAATTTATTTATCTTTAGTCATGATATTCTTTCTTCGAGCTAGTTGTGCTCACCCTTTTGCTTTCACAATTCCTTTCGTGTAATAAAAGTGTATTTGGGTCGGCGGGGATATGAGGGGAATAGAATGGTGGTCATCATTTAGTAGTTATATTTGGTGAATCAACTAGGGTGAGGCGAACCCAACGTTGGAAGGGTGCTTTGCCACTATCATACAAGATGTCTAATGACATACCACCTCGTGTCATCATAAGACAGGGTTGTGCTCATTCACTTGCTGAGTATATTTATGAGCACTACTTATATAATCTTGGTGTTTGTTTGGAGTTTAATTCCCAATTAGAGACAGTGGAGATAGTGATATATATCAAGAGAAGACTCATCATTAGGAAAAATATGATAGTAATCTTCTCGTTTTTCTTTGGGGTCTATTGGGTCAACCATGGATAATTCTGTGGCCATATGATATCTACCATAACCTATTGCATGGCCTCCCATGTACGAAGGTTTCCTTGAGCACTTTCCTAGGAACGGTCTGGTTGTCATTATTGTGATTCTATAATATTATTTGTGAATAATTAATTATTAATTTATATGATGAGGAAAATATTGATTTTATGTGGATATAGATGGAGAAAATTTTAAAAGTGACAATTGTTGAAAATCGATATTTATCTTTTATGATAAAATAATATTTTATTATATTATTATAATATAATAATGATGATATTTTTATAATGAATGTGGGATATATGAGTATATGAGGAGAAAGAGTATTTTTGTTGCAAAAGTTGTTTAAAACATGTTAAACATGTCTGTGGGCCCATTTCTTGACTGAAATTTTATAAAAGTTCGTAAAATCGCCCATTTATGGATTTCGGTCAATTTCTGTTTGGAATTTGGAAAAACTTTCTTCTGTAATGTTGTAGAGAATTGAATTTCCTATAAAAACTCACGAAATTCGAAATTTCTGATAAAAGGGCTATTTATTATGAATTATTGAAGTTCTGGATTAATTGATTATCATTTTTTGGAATTTTGAAATATTTTTTGTTAGAAAAACATTTTTATTGTTGGCCCATGTGTTGTTAGATGCTGAAATTCAGAAGTCAAGTGTGCGTAGGAATTTAATATATATATATTAATATTTTATTAAATTTTCTGTTTTGGTGTTCTAAGCATTTTCCTATAAATAGGGTGCTTAGGTTAGAATTGAAAATCACACCAGAAACTACAGATTTTTCTCTCTTTTTCTCTCTATAATATCGAACGTATTTTTGTGAGTATTTTAGTACTTCGAGTATTGCTATCTGATCTGCAAGTTCTTTTAGCACTATATCCAAATATTCCAAATGAAGTAC
Organism: Panax quinquefolius; assembly: GCA_020205615.1. Taxonomy (NCBI): domain Eukaryota; kingdom Viridiplantae; phylum Streptophyta; class Magnoliopsida; order Apiales; family Araliaceae; genus Panax; species Panax quinquefolius. The sequence goes on from CM035174.1 coordinate 28,474,081, forward strand.
TATTCTTTCTGAGGTAAGGGAGGTTATTTTCTTCTAAAATGATATTATTTCTTCAATATCATTATGCAAGAATGTTGGTTGGAAATTTTTATCAAATTTGGAACTTTTTCATGTTGGGGTTACTATTCATGAGTTACTATTCACGAGTTACTATTCACGAATTACTATTCATGAGTTACTATTCACGAGTACTATTCACGAAACGTGATGATGTTTTTTGTGAAATTTCTATCTTTTGGTGTAGGAGTTACTATTCACGTATACGGCACTATTCACGAATACGGCACTATTCACCGAAAAATTAAACTTCTTCTTTTTGTCCAAAATATCTATTCTGGATACTATCTTTGATTGGATCTATGTTTTGGTCTTCATTCTTGAATTTTACTCCACTCTGGTTATTTATGAAGTATTTTTGAACGGGAATTGTTTAAAGTACGAATCCTTAATATTTGTTCTTTTGTTTCACTGGATTCGTTTTCTTAAAATATTTTTCATCATCCTCAGTCCTAAATGATGATATATTTGAATATCTTTTATTTTGTAGTGCACTGATTAATGATTTCGATGAATATCTTTGGCCCGTAGTGCAAAGATGAGCAGTGTTTAGATGAACATGACCAATCGATAAATATCTTTGGCACTTTGTGGTGCAAAGATGACTTGTTGATGAATATCTTTGGCTGTAGTGCAAAGATGACTTGTTGATGAATATCTTTTAGTAGTGCAAAGATGAATTTATTAGTAGGATTATGAACATAAATTGTGATTTGGTATAACCATAATCTTTGATGTTTCAGGTGATGAAAATTATCTTTGTCCTAGATGAGAAAAGGAATTTAGAACTACAATTACGATTATGAGTTATACATGTGATTGTGGACAGAAATTGTTGATTGATGTTATAGGGATAAAACATTGTTGGTGGACTTTTAGCATGGAGAAGATAATAGACTTTATAGTCTATTTGACTCTTCTAATGGATTGCTCGTTGATAAGTTTTATCATCTACCATATGTTCTAAATCTCTGATTTATTACTGTTGAAGGCTAATTATAATTTATTTATCTTTAGTCATGATATTCTTTACTGAGCTAGTTGTGCTCACCCTTTTGCTTCACAATTCCTTTCAGGTAATAAAAGAGTAGCTGGGTTGAGCGGGGGATAACAGGGGAATAGAACGGTGGTCATCATTTAGTAGTTATATTTGGTGAATCAACTAGGGTGAGGTGAACCCACCACTATCATACAAGATGTCTAATGACATACCACCTCGTGTCATCATAAGACAGGGTTGTGCTAATCCACTTGTTGAGTATATTTACGAGCACTACTGATGAGGACATGACATGTGTGGATTCAAACAAGACTAAAGGGACGTGGGGATCAAGCAAGGCTAGAACAAAGAGGTTCAAACAAAGTCTCAATGGATTGATCCAAGATGTTTGAAATTTGAAGCTAACGTAAGAAAATCCAAAGAGGTGGCAAAAGAACATGAGACATTAATTTGGGTCAATTTAATACAAGCCCAATTTTAATCTTCTTAACAAAGTCAACATATTTACTTACAAAGGAGTATTATGAAAATCCCACGCAGTGAAGGATTTTATTTGGATTCTTAATTTTAAATTCTATTGTAATTAGGATTTCTTTTTAATTAGAATTCCTTTTCCAAATTGACTTCTATATTGTAATTAGGATTTCTTTTTAATTAGAATTCCTTTTCCAAATTGACTTCTATTTTCTTATAGAATTAGGGTTATAGTTTATAAATTTCTATTAGGATTTGGATTGTTTTGAGTAGTATAAATAGAGGTGCAAGTTGATGTAATATGACACATTATCATTATTCATTATTCAATATATTTGTGAGGTTATTCTCTACTTTTGGTTCTTTGAAGAATTTCTAAGTATTTTTCTTAGTTATTTCTTTGAGATTCAATTGACTTATCATACAACAATTCATAGTCAGTTGTGTGTGGCGTCTTCTACCGCGCATCAATAAATCGATTGTCTTAGAGATTACCGCTTCAATATAAGCGAGGGGTCAAGGTGTCGTTGGTGTCCATTCAACGCTTGATTTCGAACGCGAGCAATTGTACCAAGATTACCGTATATATATGAGCGAGGGGTTAAGGTGTTAAAACAATTCACCCAACATTTGTGTTTAGAAAGCGATCGGTGACGACCACCTCACGCTAAGCGTCTTAGTGGAGTCTATCATTTGGTATCGAGCTAAGCCTTTCTAGCAAGTTACTTATCTTTATTTTTTTTTGTCGAAATATATATTGCGAAAAAAAAAAAAAAAAAAAAAAAAAAAAAAAAAATTCATATTCTATTGTGTTAACCCAATTTTTAGCACACCATCAAATCATCAAATTCTAACCAAGAGTTCATAATTGTTCCATCATCATCAATTTCGAAAAGCAGAGCTACTATTTACAGTCTGAAGCCTCTGAAGAGTCTGAGTACAAGACAATCGATCGGTGATTTTGTGGTATTACGATAACTACACCATCTATATTTTTGTTTAAGTGACAAGTAATTTGAATTGATTAGTAAAACCAAGAATTTTGCTAGGGAATTCAATAAGAACCTATTAGAGAGAATATTTGAGGTAAAAGGCTTAGTGGTGAGATTAATCGAGGGTAAAAGCCAATTATTGAGAGTATATACGAGTGGACCATTGATTCGAAGCGAAACACGTAAGGGAGTGGTGAGGAAACTATTTTCTACTAACCCTTATTTTGCGAGGAAATATGTCTAGCTCAAAGGATAAAGGAACTCATGAGGAACAACCTTGACAAATTTGAATTGAAATTCGAGATGGAAGCAATGCATAAAGAATGGGATCGGAGATTGAGAAAGACTATAGAGCAAATGCAAGAACAATTAGAAGAGATGAGGGTGTCTATGGCTGAGCTATCCCAAAACACTCTTGGGATGCAAAACAAGACGAGGACACAACAAAGCGACGCAGAAGAAAGGAAGACCACTACGGTGAGGATGAGTAGTGCGTGGAAGATCGTGAATCTAATTTTTTCGACATCAAAGACACGGAGGTGCTAGGGAAAGAAGAGGTCGGGAGACGGAGAAGATGGCAATTTGGATAGCATAAAAATGAAGATTCCGACTTTTCCAAGGCACGGGTGATCTGAGGCTTATTTAGATTGGGTAACCAAGATGGAGCGAATCTTTGATTATCACAACTATTCGGACCTCAAGAAAGTCAAGCCCGCCATTACGGAATTTTACGGATATGCATTGATATGGTGGGATCGGTTGATGACTAATCGGAGAAGGTGTGTGACGTGGTACCGATTACAACTTGGGCGGAGATGAAAGCGATAATGAAAAAGAGGTTTGTACCAACATACTATCAACGAGAGATCATTCGTAATTTACAAACTCTTAAGCAGGGAAGTCTGAGTGTGGATGAATATTACTGAGGAGATGGAGATGTTGAAGGATCGAGCTAACTTGATTGAGGACAATGAAACATCGATGGCTAGGTTCTCGGCAGAGATTGAACCGGGAGATTGCGAGACTTGGTTGAGCGACAACATTATTTAGAGTTGGAGGAGGCTGGTCCATATGGCTACTAAGATAGAGAAACAACTCAAGAGGCGAGTAGGACAACGAGGACAATCTAATGCTAGTTCATCATGGAGACCCAATTTGGCAAAGCGAGAGGAAAAAGACAAATTGCGTTCAAGCCAAAGGTGGAACCCAAGCAAGGATCAATGGAGAAACTCAAGGTAAAGCCCGAACAACCTTCTTTTGGTCGTAATCGAGATATTGTATGTTTTAAGTGTCAAGGCGGGGGACATATTTCTAGCCAATGTCCAAATCGAGTAAAATGTTGTTACTTGACAATGGAGATGTGGAGACAAGAAGGGAAGATAGCGACACAGATTCTATGCCACCATTAGAGGAGATAGGTGAGGATGCAATACATGGTGAAATTGCGTTACAAGAAGAGCACTTAGTACACGAGTTAAGGAGGAGAAGCGGTGAGCAATGGGAAAATCTATTTCATACTCGATGTCTTGTGAATGGGAAAATTTGTTGCGTAGTTATAGATGGAGGCATTTGTGCACAAATGTGGCAAGCACTACGATGGTGGAGAAGTTGGGGTTACCTACTACCAAACATCCTTGGTAGTATCGTTTTGCGATGGCTCAATGATAATGCGGAACATTAAAGTAACAAAACAGTGTTAGTTCCATTTGCTATTGGTCGGTATATTGATGAGGTATTGTGTGATGTGGTGCCCATGCAGCGGGACATATATTGTTGGGTGAACCATGGCGGTTTGATAGGAGGGTTCAACATGGCGGGTTTACCAGCGTATATTCATTCGTTCACGACAAGAAGAAGATCTCTTTGCGTCCTTTGTCACCACAACAAGTACATGAAGATCAAATTCATTTGCAGAAAAATTATGTACAAAGAAAAGAGAGTGAAGAAAAGAAAAATCAAGAAGAAAAAAAAGAGAAAAGAAAGAGAGAAAAGAAAGAAGAGAAAAAACAAATATCTTGGCAAAAAGAGTGATGTGAGAAGAGCTTTGATTTCTAAACGACCTACGATTTTACTTGGTATATAAAGAGGCGCTTTTGACTACTAACGCTAATGATTCTTTGCCTAGTGTTGTTTCATCTCTCTTACAGGAATTCAAAGATGTATTTCCCGAGGAGCTTCCTCATGGACTACCACCTATTCGGGGAATTGAGCATCAAATTGATTTTGTTCCCGGTGCGACGATTCCAAACCGTCCAGCTTATCGGAGTAATCCCGAGGAAACGAAGGAGTTACAAAGGCAAGTTGACGAGCTGATGGAGAAAGGATTCGTGAGAGAAAGTATGAGCCCATGTGCAGTTCCGGTGATCCTAGTCTTAGAAAAAGGATGGAAAATGGAGGATGTGCATCGATTGTCGAGCGGTAAATAACATTACGGTAAAATATCGACATCCCATTCCTCGTTTAGATGACATGTTAGATGAATTACATGGGTCTTGCATATTTTCAAAAATTGATTTAAAAAGTGGTTATCATCAAATTAGAATGCAAGAGGGTGATGAATGGAAAACAGCGTTTAAAACTAAATACGGTCTTTATGAATGGTTAGTATTACCTTTTGGTTTAACTAATGCACAAGAGCACTTTCATGAGATTAATGAACCATGTTTTGCATCCATTCATTGGAAAATTTATCGTAGTTTATTTTGATGATATCTTGATTTATAGCAAAAACTTCGAAGATCATGCATTGCATTTAAAATCTATTTTAGATGTACTTAGGAAAGAAAAGTTATTTGCTAACATGGAGAAATGCACGTTTTGTTGGATAGAATTGTTTTCTTGGCTTTGTTGTAAGTTCACGAGGAGTCCAAGTTGATGAGGAGAAAATACGTGCGATCTGGGATTGGCCGAGTCCAACCAATGTGAGTCAATCTGAAGCTTTCATGGACTCGCAAGTTTCTACCGGCGCTTTGTTGAATTTTAGTGAAATTACAAGCACCATTGGCCGAGGTCATCAAGAAAGTGTGGGCTTCAAGTGGGGTGATGAGCAGAAAAAGCATTTAATTTGATTAAGGATAAATTGACAAATGCTCCTTTACTTATTTTGCCTAACTTTGCTAAAACTTTTGAGATTGAGTGTGATGCTTGAGGTTTAGGGATTGGAGCGTGTGTTGATGCAAGAAGGAAACCCCGATGGGCGTATTTTAGCGAAAAGTTGAGTGGGGCGACTTTGAACTATCCTACATATGACAAAGAGATGTACGCTTTGGTTAGAGCCTTGGAGACATGGCAACATTACTTGTGGCCTAAGGAGTTTGTGAACCACACCGATCATGAATCATTGAAATATTTGAAGGGTCAACTGAGTTGAACAAAAAACACATGCACGATGGATGGAATTTATCGAGACATTTCCATATGTTATTCGATATAAGCAAGGTAAGGAGAACATCGTTGCGAGATGCTTTGTCTCGCGGTATGTTTTGTTAAATACTCTTGATCTGAAATTGCTTGGGTCGAAGCAATTAAAGAGTTATATGATAATGACCTTGATTTTGGTGAAGATTTTAAAACTTGTGAAAAGAATGTTGTGGGTAAATACTTTAGAGTTGATGGATTCTTGTTTTGAGAAAATAAACTATGTATTCTGCATGTTCTTTGCGTGAGTTGTTGGTTAGGGAATCACATGGGGGGGCGGTTTAATGGGACATTTTGGTGTTGATAAAACTTTTCTTTGTTTTAAAAGAACATTTTATTGGCCTCATATGAAAAGGGATGTAGAAAGAATATGTGATAGATGTATTACTTTGTCGCCAAGCTAAATCTCGTGTTCAACCCCATGGATTGTATACGCCATTGCCTATTCCTAATGAACCTTGGATTGATCTTTCTATGGACTTTGTGTTGGGTTTACCTAGGTCTCAAGCATGGTTATGATTCGATATTTGTGGTCGTGGATAGATTTTCAAAATGACACATTTTATTCCATGTCATAAAACCGATGATCATCTCATGTCACGATTTGTTCTTTAGGGAGATTGTGCGTTTGCATGGTATGCCTAAAACTATTGTTTCGATAGAGATACAAAGTTCTTAAGTTATTTTGGAAGACCTTGTGGGGTAAATTGGGTACTAAATTGTTATTTTCTACTACTTGTCATCCACAAACCGGATTTAATGAAGTAGTAAATAGGACTTTTGTCGGCATTATTACTGCTATCATTAAAAAGAATATCAAGCAATGGGAAGAATGTTTACCACATGTTGAGTTTGCATATAACCGATTACATTCATTCTCGCTACTAATTTTTCTCCATTTGAAATTGTATATGGTTTTAATCCTTTGACATAGTTGGATTTATCACCGTTACACATTTACGAATATACTAACATGGATGGAACAAAAAAGGCCGATCTTGTTAATGATTCATGAAAGAGCCCGGGCTAAACATTGAAGCGGAGAAGCGGAACAATACATTAAGCACGCGAACAAGGGGCGACATCAAGTGATCTTTGAGCAGGAGATTGGGTGTGGTTACATATACGGAAAGAAAGATTCCCGTTCAAAGCGTTCAAATTGCTGCCAGGGGAGATGGTCCATTTCAAGTTCTCGGCGTATCAATGACAATGCCTATAAATTGGATTTGCCAGGTGAGTATAATGTTAGTGCTACATTTAACATTACTGATCTAAGTCCGTTTGATGTAGGTGACGATTTGAGGACAAATCCTTTTCAAGAGGAGAGGAATGATGAGGACATGACATGCGTGGATTCAAACAAGACTAAAGGGACGTGGGGATCAAGCAAGGCTAGAACAAAGAGGTTCAAACAAAGTCTCAATGGATTGATCCAAGATGTTTGGCCTGAAGCTAACGTAAGAAAATCCAAAGAGGAGGCAAAAGAACATGAGACATTAATTTGGGTCAATTTAATACAAGCCCAATTTTAATCTTCTTAACAAAGTCAACATATTTACTTACAAAGGAGTATTATGAAAATCCCACGCAGTGAAGGATTTTATTTGGATTCTTAATTTTAAATTCTATTGTAATTAGGATTTCTTTTTAATTAGAATTCCTTTTCCAAATTGACTTCTATATTGTAATTAGGATTTCTTTTTAATTAGAATTCCTTTTCCAAATTGACTTCTATTTTCTTATAGAATTAGGGTTATAGTTTATAAATTTCTATTAGGATTTGGATTGTTTTGAGTAGTATAAATAGAGGTGCAAGTTGATGTAATATGACACATTATCATTATTCATTATTCAATATATTTGTGAGGTTATTCTCTACTTTTGGTTCTTTGAAGAATTTCTAAGTATTTTTCTTAGTTATTTCTTTGAGATTCAATTTGACTTATCATACAACAATTCATAGTTGTGTGTGGCGTCTTCACCGCATCAATCGTCGATTGTACTGAGATTACCGCTTCAATATAAGCGAGGGTCAAGGTGTCGTTGGTGTCCATTCAACTTGATTTCGAACGCAGCAATTGTACCAAGATTACCATATATATATAGGCGAGGGGTTAAGGTGTTGCAAGCAATTCACCCAACAATTTGTGCTAGAAAGCGATCGGAGGCGACGACCACCTCACGCAAGCGTGCCGTGGAGTCTATCAACTACCTATATAATCTCGGTGTTTGTTTGGAGTTTAATTCCCAATTAGAGACAGTGGAGATAATGATATATCAAGAGAAGACTCATCATTGGGAAGAATATGATAGTAATCTTCTCATTTTCTTTAGGGTCTATTGGATTGACCAAGGATAATTATGTGGCCATATTATATCTACCATAACCTAAAAGCATGGCCTCCCATGTACGAAGGTTTCCTTGAGCACTTTCCAAAGATTCTAATTTCTAAAACAGTTTTTGACTATACCTTTATGTAAGGTGTCATTGTGACGTGCTACAGTTGGTATATATTTGTATCCAAACTCACAGCATATGTGTTGTTGTATTTTGCACGACAATTATTGTAATAAAGTTGTAGTTGTTTTCCGTACCATGTATTTGGCGATTCAGAATAGGTTGGATGGAATCGACCTATTTTGAAATTAAATTACAATGGTAATAATTATAGTACTAATAATAATAATAATAATAATAATAATAATAATAATAATAATAATAATAATAATAATAACAATAACAGTAATAATAATAATAGTAATAATAATAATAATAATAATAATAATAATAATAATAATAATAATAATAATAATAATAATAATAATAATAATAATAATAATAATAATAATAATAATAGAATAATAATAATAATAGTAGTACTAATAATAATAATAATAATAATAATAATAATAATAATAATAAATCATAATAATAATAATAATAATAATAATAATAATAATAATAATAATAATAATAATAGTACTAATAACAATAATAACAAATATAATAATAATAATAATAATAATACTAATAATAATAATAATAATAATAACAATAACAATAATAATAATAATAATAATAATAATAATAATAATAATAGTACCAATAATAATAATAATAATAACGATCATAATAATAATAGTACTAATAATAATAATAACGAAGAATAAATAATAATAATATTAAACAAATCTCAACATTAAACTAAATATATATAAAGTAACTATGTGAGACCCCAAATTTTATGAATAAAGATTTAATTTTTTCTAAAATATTTTTTTAATATTATGGTGTGGATTTGATATAATGTTATAGTTGTGGGTAATATTTACAAATTTTGCAAAGTAAGAAAGTTGTTATAAAATATTAGATTAATTGGGAAATATTCTTTTTATCGGAAATATTAAATGACGATGACACAATCATTGGTGGACCCCACAACGGAATTATTGTTGGAGTTAGAAAACGACAAAAATATCTTTTTATGAATATAACGGCAAAAATTTTACTGTTAACTGTTGAATCACCCGGTGATAAAATACGATGTCTGGCGTGTGGTTGCATTGTAGACACGGTATTGATTATTATTACTTACGTGAGAAGTCACTCGGTTTTACTCAATTATTGCTACGATAAAGAATTGCATATAGTACTCACGTTATTTGATTCAATTATTGTCAATATTTTATATATTATTAAATCAATAATTGAGATGACAAGTTATTCTAATTATTATATGCATAATTAACAATGTACAGAAAGTTACGTCGAGGAAAGGGTTTGGTCACCTAATCTTGGCGCCAATAGGAGAAATCCTTATCGAAAGCCCCTCTTTCACGAGAAGCGATCCGGTTGTTAATATCATGCGAGTTATAATAATGATGAATAGATGTTATTAAAAATATTGAGGGAATTTTTATAAAGTATTTGATGTAAATTTTACTTATTCTATGGACCCCCATTTACCCATTTTTCAAAATAATCAGTAGAAGATTATTCAGTATATATATTATATGGGATCCACCTATGATGGTGATATGTTGGTGGAGGGAACATGTGGGACCCACGTTGGAAGAAAATAAAATGTGTGGGGAGGGAAATGAAATGATTCACGGATGGAATGGAATGGTGGAAAATGTGACACCCCCAAATCCGGGTACTTCAATTTCCACATGATTTGGTGTTCACTATACAAACATCATAACTTTATCTACCCATAATAAATGAAAGCATTAATAGATAGAAATAAATCCTATCCTTAAGGAGTTACATTGTAAAAATACATAAATCCCAGGTCATACTAACCTTAAATCTTAACTGCGGAAACATAAACAATTAATCATCTTAATATCATTAATATAAGTCTAAAACAGAAATACATCATCACATAAAATAACAAGTCTTCATCACTTGTTAATCTTGCCCTTGCCTTTGCTAGAAGAAGGCTCGTCGGACCTTTCGTTCTTAACTGCAATGTTATTATTACGCAAGAGTGAGCATGATTACCCACAAGTATAAAATGAAATAACAATATAATAACATGCGAGTGAATCAAGGACTTCTGGAATAAAAGCTCAACTTCTGAATCAAGAATGAATAACAAGAATCAAAAGATTTCTGAGGGTAATAAGACCTTGAACTATGTCCTAGGTTATCAAGGGTTATACTTGAAACCTTTAATAGTCATAAGACTATGGACTCTTCTACTCGTACTTAGGGGGATCAACCCTTAGTACCATACTGTGCACAATATCTTAACGCTAACGCATAAGTAATCCCTATACATGGTTGTTCATCTCAGTTTGACATTAGAGTCCGCACCAAAGGAAGTTTGGTTTGGATAATTCAATAAGGGTTCTGAAATTTAGAACGTTCATCAACTATGGACTAGTCGAATCAATAAGAGTTCACTAGTCTAACACGGTTTACCAATAAATGATATTTAAATTGAATAACAATCTCAAGAGGTATACAATAGAACAAGTATTGTATAACAGAATCATACTTTGAAAAGATAAATAATCTTTAATATAACAAATTGAACTTAGTTAACAATAATAAGAATTTACTCGACGTAAATTATAAACTTGAATAATGATAACAAGTAGGGTTAGGAAACTTGACTCGTGCGTAGATTACACGTTAATTATATTTGTTCCTCGATTTAATCCTACATACCATTCATGTTCACAATACCAGTCAATTATAACGTAACTAGTCATCACAAGTTCATTCTTTTGTCTAAACTTTGGTTATGACTATACTTAGTCAAATTATCACACTTATTGTCACATAATATTACCATACATGAACAATAAACTAAATATGCGTTCAATAATTCAATCCATACTTAAATGTGCTATTGACATGTTAAGAATCTATTTTAACATCTCATTATACGTTTAACATATTTTTATGTACATTAGGTTAGGTTACTGATAAGTGGATTTCATATCCACGAATTGTTGTTCATTTCACGCTTAATTGTTGCTATTTTCTTGTTTTCATATTTGTTTTTATTTGTTTTGTGATTTTTTATATGTAGGGTGGTCGTTGTAGCATTTAACAAGATTTGGAGTCAATTGGGATCATTTCTTGAAGAATTCTTGAAGGAAGAAAAAAATCACTTAGCAGCTTTTTGTGGATTTTAGCAGAAAGGGTGCTGATTAAGTGAGCATGTTTTGCCTATAGATTCTTCAATGGAAATGAGGATCGTAATCTGAACTCTCCTGTTGCTTGTTGAACTCTGCTGGGATATGGATTTGAGCATTCTGGTAGCATATGGACTCTAAAGAGGAGAGGATTTTAGCTAGGACTTGTGTGTGGGAGGCTATTTACTCAATTAACAACGAATTACAAAGGATAGAAGACATATTACGAAGATTAATTCCAGAATTTGATAGCAAGCTTTGGAGGAGTATTTTGAAGAGATTTTCGTGGCGATTGCAGATTAAGGCTACGTGAAAGGTGGTTTTGCATTATTCTTCATCTTAGTTCTATATTTGTAATTGAAAGAATGTTTCCCTTAAAGTATTCAGTTTTTATTTCATTCTTTATGAACTAATTTGCTTTTTAGGCTTATGATGGATCCTTAGGTGAAACAATGATTTTGTAGCTTTGATTTCCAGTTCAATAAAGTATTTCCAGTTTATCTATATTAATTTGAGCTTTAATTTATGAATTGTCTGATCAACAGTTCTTTGTGGATTTGTATAGAATCGAGAGAGGATATTCGAATATAGACTTAGTTAATATAGCATGTGTTCATGAATTTTGTGAATAGCAGATTCTTGATTAATGTTAAGGTAGAGATATGCTTGACATCGCATGTAATCAGATAGAGAACTTAATCTTAAACCTTCTTTAATTTCAGTTCACATAGAGATATAGTGAGTTGGTTGATTAAGGTGTTTAACTTGTTTCTATCTAAATTGTGGATTTAAGTTAATACGGTATTAGTGCATCGAGAGGTGGCTAGTACTACATTCGTGTTCTTGATTAATAAACTGGGATAGTGAGTTGAATTGGAATAAAGGTGTAGAAATCAGAGTGAAGCTTAGGGTAAAATCTTAAGTCTAATTCTCCATCAATTGTTTGAAATTCTAGATTTTGATATTTGTGATTGTTTTGTGATAGTTTATTTATTTATTAATGTAAGACCCCAACTTTTTAATGAATAAAATCGAATTTCCTCTATTTATTATTGTGAATAATAAGGTGTTAATTTGATATAATGCTTTGGTTATGGGTGAAATGTGCAAATTTTTCAAAATACGCAAATGGTTATAAAATATTCATTTTTGTCGGGGAATATTTGTTTGGTCGTGGAATATTTTTTCTGTTGGGAAATATTCGTACGACGACGCAACCATTGTGACGCCCCCAAAATTAGTATACCCAACCCATTCTGAGTCGCCAGATATCACACTATAAATATTAAATACAAACTTCATTTATACAACTGTTGAACTTTCGTATAGAGTACGACAACAGTTAACTGTGAGTTTTAATACAATATTGTCTCGTAGACCATATCCAAACTCAAATTATTACAATGCCATATAAAATACAGCAGCAAATATTTCAAGACCCCAACGAAGATTACTATCTTGTTTATTCTAATGAGGTGTACTTTTGACGCTTTCAAAGTCGGGTTCTCATCACCCTATTGTTGTTCGCCAAAATCAATTATTAAGTGATGTATAAAATACGACACACACATCTTAAGTCCTCAATACAATTATCTGTTGAAAGTCATGCCATTTTATAATGTATTGAGAAACTTCGACAGTCTCGGACCATCACACTATTTCCCTGTTATCCACGCTTTCGACCCCCAAATACTACACTCTTATTACCCAAAGGAATTGTGAAGCAAAAGGGTGAGCAGCAACAACTAACCAAATAAAGAATATCATAACTAAAGATAATTAAATTATCAATAGCTTTTGTCAATAATAAATCAGAGATTTAGAACATATGGTAGATAATAAAACTTTTCAACCATAATTGCAGCGGAATCAACAATCCATTAGAAGAGTAAAGTAGAACATAATGTCTACTTTCTCCTCCAAATTAAAAGTCCATCGCTAATATTTCATTCTTGTAATACTCATCAACAGTTCTTCGTTGTACCCAAGACAAAGAGAACTTTCATCACCTGTCTTCACCTGAACCACTAAAGATTTTAATTAAGTTCAAAATTCATATTTATAATCATGTAAATCAACAGTTTCTCCTTGCCACAAAGGATTAATAGAATGTTTACTCAATATCCTTACCCCAAAGGCTGAAGATATTCAAATGTAATAACAATGATCATACCAATCAGTTGTCTATCTTTGCACTACGGGCCAAAGATATTCAACTATAAAACCAATGGTCATGATCATACCAATCAATTGTCTGTCAGTGCACTACGGCCAAAGACATTCAACTGTTAACTAATGGTCATGATCCTGCCAATCACATCATTGAATTATCCATGCACTACGGCCAAGGATATTCGTTATTATCACTAGTGGTCATGATCATGTCATACACCTGTCCATCTTCGCACTACGGGTCAAAGCTATCAAACAACAGATCATCTTTGCACTACAGGCCAAAGATATTCAACAACATATCATCTTTGCACTACAGGCCAAAGACATACAACTGTAAAACCCATAACCAACAGTATAATAAAGAATGGAATAATAAAAGAATTTCACCATGTATGCAGTACTTCGCATAGACAGGTTATTCCAACATAATAATAAAGAATGGAATAATAAAAGAATTTCACCATGTATGCAGTACTTCGCATAGACAGATTATTCCACATAATAATAAAGAATGGAATAACTGAAGAATTTCACCATGCGTGCGTAATCTGCACAGACAGGTTATTCTAACAGAATAATAAATGCGGAATAATAAATAATAGAACAAGGTCCGGCGTAAAACACATGCATGGATATTAAATGAGAATAGTAAAGAATGAAATAATAAATAATGGAATAACAACAGACTTCACCGGTATATGTTAATCCGCACAGATACAAAGTTATTCAACAGAATAATAAAGAATGGAATAACAACAGACTTCACCGGTATACTAGGTAATCAGCGTATACAAAGTTATTCAGCGAGAATAATAAATAATGGAACCGGGGCGATGTAAAATTTCACCGATAGGATATTCCAAATGAATAATAAAGAACAAAATAATAAAACAATTTCACCAAGTATGCGGTACTTAGATAAACAAAGTTATTCAACATAATAATAAAGAATGGAATAATGAAGAAGATCACAAAGTATTGGGTAAACCGCGATATACTGGTCATTCCACCAAGTATAGGGTAAACCGCAGCATCTGAGTTATTCCAGCGAATAATAAAGAATGGAATAATGAAGAAGATCACCAAGTATTGGGTAAACCGCATATCTGAGGTCATTCCACCAAGTATAGGTAAATCAGCAGCATACAAAAGTTATTCCAACGAGAATAATAAAGAATGGAATAATGTAAGTTCTCTTCATGAATCTGAAGAATAACACACCCTTACGGGTACTATAAATAATATCCCTTACCATAATAATATCCCTTTACCATCAAATAAGAGTATATTCACTAGTAGGCGAGGATATACTCGAAGAAAACTTGTACTACTCTCAAAGTTTTCTTAAACTCTAAAGAAATACGCTCAAGATTATAGAAGAAGAATTCTCTCTATAGTTTCTCTCTCTAGAATACGCTCAAATTACAGTGTTGTAAGACCCCAAATTATTAATTAATGAAATTTAATTTCTCTATTTATTATTTTGAAATAGTAAGGGTTGATTTGATTAATGTGGTTAGTTGTGGGTAAAATGCGCAAATATTTTAAATAAGCAAGTGGTTGTAAAATATTGATTGTTGTCGGAGAATATTCGTTTGGTCGTGGAATATTCTTCTTACCGTTGGGAATATTAAATACGACGCGCTTGACCTTGTGTGGGCCAATAACGGAAAAGCGATTGGATGAAGAAAACGACAAGTATAAGTTGTTTACAAATAATTGGTAGTGATTATTACAATTAATCTTGTTGGAATACCCGGTGGTTAAAACACGATGTCTGGCGTTGTCACAGCAAAGAAGACACGATATTGCACCAATTTTGATTCTTACGTAAGAAGGCACTACTCAATAATTGTTATAGTAATTAATGTTCAAATATTTTATTTTATTGATTCAATAATTCACGCATTGATTTTTTATATTCTTGTTGTTTGATAATTCATTACTACTACAAGTATTTTCTATTATCGAAGAAATAATTGATTATCTGAATAATATTATTAGAAAACATTATTGGCAATGTCTACAAAGTTACATCTAAGGAGAGGTTTGGTCACCTAATTGCGGCGCCAAGAAGGAGAAATTCTTATTGAAAGCCCCTCTTTCCTGAACTACACGGTTGTCGATCTTGTGATTTTGTAATATTATTTGTGAATAATTAATTATTGATTTATATGATGAGGAAAATATTGATTTTATGTGGATATAGATGGAGAAAATTTTAAAGTGACAATTGTTAAAAATTGATATTTTATCTTTTTCGATAAAATAATATTTTATTATATTATTATAATATAATAATGGTGATATTTTTACAATAAATGTGGGATATATGAGTATATGAGGAGGAAGAGTATTTTTGTTGCAAAAGTTGTTTAAAACATGTTAAACATGTTGGTGGACCCATTTCTTGTTGAAATTTGATTATAACCGTAAAATCGTCTCAGTATATGAATTTGAAATAATTTCATTTGGAATTTGGAAAAACTTTCTTTTGCAAAGTTGTAGAGAATTGAATTTCCTATAAAACATAGCGAGATTCAAATTTTCTGATAAAAGGGCTATTTATTATGAATTATTGAAGTTTCGAAGTTCTGAAATAATTGATTTTTGGAAGTTTTAATTATTTTTATATGAAAAACATTTTGTCATTAATTGTGGGTCTTGTATGTGATGTAGTTCTTTGAATTTGATTCAAGAAGTGGGCATAGGAAATTTGTTTATATATAATATTATTATATTAAATTTTACGCTTTGGTGTTCTAAGCAATTTCCTATAAATAGGGTGCTTAGGTTAGAATTGAAAATCACACGTAAACTAAAGTTTTTCTCTCTTTCTCTCTATAATATCGAACGTATTTTGTGAGTATTTTAGTACTTTGAGTATTGCTATACGGTGCAAGTTCATTCAGCACTATATCCAGTATTCAAGTCAAAAGTATTGTTTTTGCGAGGTAAGGGATATTATTTTTTAAAAAAAATGATATTATTTCTTCAATATCATTATGCCGAAATATTGGTTGGAAATTTTTATCAAATTTAGAACTTTTTGATGTCGGGGTTACTATTCATGAGTTACTATTCACGAGTTACTATTCACGAGTACTATTCACGAAGAATGATGATTTTTTTTGTGAAATTTCTATCTTTTAGTGTCGGAGTTACTATTCACGTATACGGCACTATTCACGAATACGACACTATTCACAGAAAAATTAAATTGTCGTTTTTCGTCCAAAACATCTATTATGGATACTAGCTTTGATTGTATCCATGTTTTGATCATTCTTGAATTTTACTCCACTCTGGTTATTTATGAAGTATTTTTGAACTTGGATTGTTTAAAGTATGAATCCTTAATATTTGTTCTTTTGTTTCACAGGATTCGTTTTCTTTAAAATATTTTTCATCATTCTCAGTCCCAAATGATGATATAACTGAATATCTTTGGCCTGTAGTGCAAAGATGAATGATTTTATGATAAATATCTTTGGCCCGTAGTGCAAAGATGAACAGGTGTTTAGATGAACATGATTAATTGGTGAATATCTTTGGCTGTAGTGCAAAGATGAATATTTGATTTATGATGTATATTGATTGATGTTACTGAGGATAAAATATCGATGATGGACTTTTAAATTCATAGATGATAGTAGATTTCATTCTCTACTTAACTCTTCTAACGAATTGTTGTTTCACCGCAGATTGTTGATCTAAAACTTGTTGTCTATTGTATTCTATCGATTATTCCTGTTGAAGACTAAGGATAATTTGTTGTACATTATCTTAGTCATAATATCTTTTCTTGGGCTAGTTGAGCTCACCCTTTTTCTTTTTGTTCCATTTTTCTTCTCGAGAGACGAGAATATAAGCGGGAACTAGTTGGGGTGTGGAGTAATGGTTCAAGGCAATTTGTTTTTGTAGTCCTCACTATTTTGTAAAATAGTGTATCAATAATTGTAATGAGGACTTATTTGAGTGTGGATATTGTCTAGAAGACAATATTTGTATTTAAACTCACAGTTTATGTGTTATCGTATTTTGCACGACAATTGTATTAATAAAGTTGTAGTTGTTTCTGTACCATGTATTTGGCGACTCAAAATGGGTGATGTATACCTATTTTGGGGCCATCACAGTTGCTCAGTCCATCTTTGCACTACAGGCCAAAGATATACAACTTTAAAATTAATAATCAACAGTCCATCTTTGTACTACAGGCCAAAGATATACAACTGTAAAACCAATAACCAACAGTCCATCTTTGCACTACAGACTAAAGATATACAACTGTAAAACCATTAACCAACAGTCCATCTTTGCACTACAGGCCAAAGATATACAACTGTAAAACCAATAACAAACAGTCCATCTTTGCACTACAGGCTAAAGATATACAACTGTAAAACCAATAACCAACAGTCCAAATTGATAACATAATAATAGATGAAGCACAAATTATTAAGGATATTCTAATCCTTTCAAGACCTTTCATCATTTAATGATAAGCTGAAGAAACGAATAATAACATCTTACCATAATATGGACTATGAAAGAAAATGATATCACTTTACCATAAAAATGATACCCCTTACCACAATAATGATATCCCTTACCTTAGCATGTGACTTGATTCTGCTTTCTGTGAAATTGATCATCGTAAACAATGCTTGCATTCCTTATCTACACTTGGAGTAATATTACACTCAATAGAAATACTCATAATATTATACTCACAATATTGAAGTAAAATAATTCTATATTTTTAGTATAGTGATCGTGTGTGTTTAGTTGCTCAACCAGGCAACCTATTTATACTAAAAATTTAGTAAACAACTAGTACACCCACTTTGACAAAATAACCAAATGAGGTATATAATAATGGTAGTGGTTGAATTTATGGTCCCACAGAGAAAATTAAACCAACTTGTACACGTTTTAATAAAATTTGTTCAATAATAGAGTTGTGGTCCATACTACTTTAGAAAAAGTAGAGTGTCGGCAAGTCCTGCCAATTTACTTTTGTAAAAAGAAAATAATTGAACAAATGTCTTTATATCATACTTATCTTTAATCAACACCCTTTTCAATCTTTGAACCATTATTCACAATTATTAACATAGACTCTTAATACTGTCAACTGATTTAATTATATCATATCAAATAATATGAGTCACTGTATAATAACTACTGTGGAAATTATTGAAATAAATACCGAGTGACTTCTTACGTAAGAATCCAATCAATACCTTACTTAAAAACAATTCAAATTCTATTAAAAGTAAGGATCAACATCAAATCACAATTATCTCGAATAACATATACACCAACTAATAATTGTGACACCCCCAAATCCGGGTACTTCGATTCCACGGGATCTGGTGTTCACTATACAAATATCATCTATCTATCCACCCATAATAAATGCAAACCATGCAATAGATAGAATAAAAATCTTCCCCTTAAGGGTTACAACATCCAAATAATAATAATACAATCCCAGGTTAAACTAACTTTAAACATCTGTGCAGAATCATAAACAAATAAGTCTTAAATAACATCATTAACTCAAGTCTTAAACATAAATACATCATCTAATAAAAATAACAAGTCTTCATCACTTGCTAACTTTGCCCTTTCCTTTACTAGTGGAAGGTTCATCGGTTCTTTCGTTCTTAACTGCAATGTTATTATTAAGCAAGAGTGAGCACTATTGCCCACAAGTATAATAATGAAATAAACAGTATAATAACATGCTAGTAAATCAAAAACATCTGAATGAAAGCTCAACTTTTGAATCAAGAATGAATAACAAGAATCAAAAGAATTCTGAGGGTCATAAGACCTTGAACTATGTCCTAGGTTATCAAGGGTTATACTTGAAACCTTTAACAATCATAAGACTATGGACCTTTCTTCTCGTACTTAGGGGGATCAACCCTTAGTACCATACTGTGCACAATATCTTAACGCTAACACATAAATAAATCCCTTTGCAGGGTTGTTCATCTCAGTTTGACATTCGAGTCCGCACCAAAGGAAGTTTGGTTTGGATAATTCAATAAGGGTTCTGAAATTTAGAACGTTCATCAACTAAGGACTAGTTGAATCAATAAAGTTCACTAGTCTAATAAGGTTCAACAATAATGATATTCGATTTGAATAATAATCTCAAGAAGTATACAATAGAACAATTATTGTACAACTGAATCATGCTTTGAAAAGATAATAAATCTTTAATATAACAATTGAACTTGAATAATAGTAACGATAATTTACTCGAGGTAACTAATAACTTAAACAATAATGACAAGTAGGGTTAGGAAACTTGCCTCGTGCGTAGGCTAAACGATTATTACTTTCATTCACCACAAATCCTACACACATACCATATGTATTCACGACATTCATTAGTTACATTTTCACTTAATTATTTAATATAAACTCCACTTTATTTAACAAATCATTACCCTTCTAATTTAATTACTTAATTAAATTAGAATATTTTCATTCTCTTACTATTATTACACTCGAATAAATTATTTCATAATAATTTTCATCGAATATTTATTTTATTCCATAAATATCTCAATTAAAATATTTACTTTATTTTATAAATATTTTAATAATAATTTTCATTGAATATTTATTTTATTCCATAAATATCTCAATTAAAATATTTAATTTATTTTATAAATATTTTAATAATAATTTTCATCGAATATTTATTTTATTTCATAATATCTCAATTAAAATATTTAATTTATTTTATAAATATTTTAATAATAATTTTCATCAAATATTTATTTTATTCCATAAATATCTCAATTAAAATATTTAATTTATTTTATAAATATTTTAATAATAATTTTCATCAAATATTTATTTTTTTTATTTTTTTTTTATTTTTTTTTTACCGTCGGGGCGCGGTAATTTAGTTTTAGTTAGACCGCAGAAGTAGGTTACCTGTGCTCATTTTCGAGTCATAGCGATTCTGCGAGTCATGAACATAATAAGGCCAAATTAAAGCTAAAAATCAATCACGGTGTAAAATTATACATTAATATGGCCATAACTTCCAATTAGTTATTTTTACACGAATTTAGACTTACCCAATCATTGTAATACATATATAATCATTACTTAACCCATCTAGCATGATTTTTAACAAGTTACAACACATAATTTGCAAAATCAACACATTTACTTCCACTGTTCTTGATGTTCTTGAAGGTTTTGGAAATAGAACATGAAAATTGTCACTACGGATTCGTAATAACACCGAATCCGTTTATTTAAACTTTGGTCTCTTCGTATCAACATGCATAACAACATACGAATGTAAAATTTAGGGATAATATACGTTCAATACATGAAATATCACGTATAAGGCCATATGGCCAAAACCCAAACTTTGTAAATTTTTGAAATAGCAAGTCATCATTTACTGAAACTTATGATATGGAATCATATAAAATATATATATAACATGTTATGCTACTCGAATTATTACATATATTCCTAACTCAATTTCCCAATTTACTGAAATTCCCACGAACTTGATTGAAAGCCATTTTCATAAAAAACTAAATGACGTAAAAGTAAAATTTGGGTTGGAGAGAATTACTCATGATTAGTGTAGATAGGAGGATTAAACTTTCTCAATCAATCAAACAACTCACAATTCTCTCAATTTCTTAATTCTCTCTCTCTCGTGTGTGATAATTCTCTAGACTTAGCAATAATGGAATGAATGAAGAAGAAGGCGTCAGATATAATAATTAAAGCGACGTAGTTGTGGTCGATAACCAATTCGTGGTTAAGCGCCTCAACCACTACTAAGGCCTTGTTTGGCTATTCAATATAATTCATTCTCATTTAATTTGATAAACTTCTTATACTATAGTTTAATTAATGTCACACTCCTTATAAAATAACTTCAATATTTTATTTAATATATTTTAAATAAAATATAATAATTTCTCATAAATCCACAAATACATAAATAATTTTTCATTAATAAATAATGTCAAATTATTAACTCTCTAATTAATAATTAAATTAATTAAATAACATCATGCTTAATTAAATATTTCTTTTAATACAATAAGCTCACATAATTACATATTTGAATAATAATTATTCTCTACATTAATTTAATAAATGTAACACATATAATTAAATTAATCTACCACAATTGCATCAATTAATTATTTAATCTAATAATTAAATCATTGAAAAATATTTATTTAATTCAATAAATATTAAAATTTAATTTACAAAATCTCGTTCATCACAATAATTCATTGTTCATTTAAGTTGTCTTTATTTATCGCATAATATCATTATATTTAATAATGTTCATGTTTTACAACTTAGAACAACATCCTTTATCGTTGAAAACATGACACGTTGCATACGTGCATGCCTGGCGTCTTCCGATTGCCTCTGAATGCAAAATAGTCCCTAAAATAGCCATTTTAGGCCTTGATGCCAACCTCAAATCTAAAAATATAAAGAATGAAAATTATAGGTCTACTCGTTATCTTTCTGAATCATCCTGAATCACCTCAATCGGAGTTCGTATGAAAACGTTATGCCCAATTTACTAAAGGATGTACGGACAGATTTTGGCTTAACACTTGACCAGCGCCTAGGCGCCCAAATTTGGCCTTGAGCAAGCGCCTAGGCGCCCAAGAATATATTCTAAGCGCCGAGCCTAGCGCCTAGGCATTCGACCCTTAACACTTAACTCTAATTTTCCAGATTTTGCAACTTTTGACACACATACTTCAAATCTTCATAACTTCTTCATCCGTTATCGGAATTAGTCCATTTTCGAGGCTATGGAAAGCTTGTAACATGCTCTATAAAACCCCCATGATTTCATAATTTTTCAGATTCATTAATTATTCCGAAATTTGGCTCAAAAGTCCCCCAAGACTAAGTTTTTCATCGTTTAACATGTTTTACAAAAACTTTCACCACAACTTCAATTTAAATCATTTTTAGTTCGTTCAAATTGGAATATTTCCATAACTTCTTAATCTATAGATCCTCCTCCTCGGATTTTACACATAAATCAACCATCAACTTTTACAAGTTTTATTTAAGTCCTCAACATAACTTTTGTTCATCCTCAAACATATGCCCAACTTTTTCATCTTAAATTCTATTATGACATGGATTAAACATAAAATCTTTATCATATACTTCCTTATTACTTTGGATCCATCATGATCCCCTATAACCCAACTTTCAACAAATTAAACTCTTAGGAAAATTAAAGAGATGAAAAGTTTTGGTTTTACCTTTTGAGTTCTTATTCTACCTTCGTGCTTCCATGGTTTCATCTTCTACTTTCTTTCTCTTTCCTTTCTCTATTCTCTCCTTCTTTTTCCGAACATGGCTACGGGAGGGAGCATGAGAGAATGGGAAGGAGTGCTTAAAATAAAGATGATGGTGTTTTTCTTTTTCTTCCTTTCTTCTTCTTCTTATTTCTCTTCTTCTTCTTTTCCTCTTCTCTTATTTCTTTGCACCTCTTCACGGGAGGGAATTGTGAGGAGTGAAGATGCTGAAGATTGCCTTCTTAGGCTTAATTATTTCCAACACTAAGGCCCCATCTCCCCTTCTTTCCTCCTTAATTTCCAAGATGTCCCTTTCTTTGTCCCCCCCCCCCCATAATTTTCCACTCACAATTAGACATTAGCATTTAATCAAACGCCCACACGGGCTGCTTGGAAGAATTAAATCCCTCTCCTCATTTATCCGATTAATTGTTCATTTGCCCAGTTATCAATTTAACATTTTATAATTTTAGAATAATAATTATAAAAAATTGAATGCTTTTATTTCATAAAATTCGGGGTCTTACAATCTCCCCTCCTTATGAAATTTTGCCCTCGAAATTTACGTACGCACCTGGAATTCTGAAGAGATAAGAATTTCAAATTCTAGCTCCCAGGCTACTTCCTCTGTCTCATGGTTCATCCATTTCTCAATTCCTGTATTTTAGAAATCATTCTAGAATACAGTTTCAAAACAAAGGTTAATTGACATATCACAATTTGTCAACTTAAGTAAGAAAATTCAGCTTAGGTAAGTCACACTAGCGAAGGATTTACTCATCTCTCCCCTCCTAGTTCTCTTCCCCGATCTCCGCCAGAGACCATAACCCTAAGCTCTGATACCAAATGTGACGCCCCCAAAATAGGTATATGCCACCCATCTTGGGTCTCCAGAAAATACACTACTGACAACTCCATTTATACAGCTGTCGTGTAGAATACGACAGTACATATGCAGTGAGTTTTAATACAAATATTGTTACGTATATAATACGAAAATATTCATACTTAAATTATTACAATGCCATCTAAAGTACAGCAGCAAATATTTCAAGTCTCCAAAGGGACACAAGTAGATTTCTGTTCTCCTCATTCTAATGCGGTGTATTTTTTACGCTTTCAAGGTCGGGTCCTCATCACCCTATAGTTGTTCACCAAAATCTATTAGTAAATGATGTATAACATATGTCACACACATTTTAAGTTCTCAGTATAATTATTATGCCACACCATTTCATAATTTGATTAGGACTGCGACTAATTCATAACACCACTTTATACCCACGTTCTCTCTGCTAGTCCCAGCTACATTTTTAATACCTGAAAGGGTGATGAAGTAAAATGGTGAGCACAAATAGCCCAGTAAAGAATATCATGACTTAAGATAATTACATTATCAATAGCCTTCAACAATAGTAAATCAGAGATTTAGAATATATGGTAGAAGATAAAAGTTTCCAACCATAATAGCAGCGGAATCAACAATCTATTAGAAGAGTCAAGTAGAACATAATGTCTACTATCTCTTCCAAATTAAAAGTCCATCGTTAATATTTCATTCCTGTAATACTCATCAACAGTTCTTTGTTATACGCAAGACAAAGAGAACTCTCATCACCTGTCTTCACCTAAACCACCACATATTATAATTAAATCACAATTCATATTTATAATCAGGTAAATCAACAGTCCATCTTTGCACTACAGGCCAAAGAAACCAATAACCAACAGTCCATCTTTGCACTACAGACCAAAGATATACAACTGTAAAATCAATAACCAACAGTCCATCTTTGCACTACAGGCCAAAGATATACAACTGTAAAACCAATAACAAACAATCAATCTTTGCACTACAGGCCAAAGATATACAACTGTAAAACCAATAACCAACAGTCCAAATTGATAACATAATAATAGATTAAGCACAAACTATTAAGGATATTCTAATCCTTTCAAGACCTTTCATCATTTAATGATAAGCTGAAGAAACGAATAATAACATCTTACCATAATATGGAGTATGAAAGAAAATGATATCACTTTACCATAAAAATGATACCCCTTACCATAATAATGATATCCCTTACCTTAGCATGTGACTTGATTCTGCTTTCTGTGAAATTGATCATCGTAAACAATGCTTGCATCCCTTATCTACACTTGGAGTAATATTACACTCAATAGAAATACTCATAATATTATACTCACAATATTGATGTAAAATAATTCTATATTTTTAGTATAGTGATCGTGTGTGCTTAGTTGCTCAACCAGGCAACCTATTTATACTAAAAATTTAGTAAACAACTCGCACACCCGCTTTGACAAAATAACCAAATGAGGTATATAATAATGGTAGTGGTTGAATGTATGGTCCCACAGAGAAGACACCAAATTATTAATAAATGAAATTTAATTTCCTCTATTTATTATTTTGAAATAGTAAGGGTTGATTTGATTAATGTGGTTAGTTGTGGGTAAAATGCGCAAATATTTTAAATAAGCAAGTGGTTATAAAATACTCATTGTTGTTATTTGGAGAATATTCGTTTGGTCATTGAATATTCTTACCGCTTGGGAATATTAAATGCGACTACAAGCAAAACCTTGTGTGGGCCCATAACGGAAAGCGATTGGATGAAGAAAAGTTTACAAGTATAAGTTGTTTATAAATAACTACGTGATTATTACCAATTATCTTGTTGGAATACCCGTGGTTAAAAACACGAATGTCTGGCGTTGTTGACAAGAAGATACAGATTGCACCAATTATTGATTCTTACGTGAAGAAGGCACTACTCAATAATTGTTACGAATAATTCGCTCAAAGATTTTATTTTATTGATTCAATAAATTCTTTGCGTTGATTTTTATATTACCGTTGTTTCAATAATTGTCACTACACAAGATTTTCCATTATCGAAGCAATAATTCATATTATCCGAATAATATTATTAGAAAACATTATTGGCAATGTCTAGAAAGTTCTGCCTAAGGAGAGGTTTGGTCACCTAATCGCGCCGGCCAAGAAGAGGAGAAATTCTTATTCGAAAGCCCCTCTTTCTCGGGAACGGCATGGTTGCGCCAAAGAATGTGATTCAGTAATATTATTTGTGAATAATTAATTATTGATTTATATGATGAGGAAAATATTGATTTTATGTGGATATAGATGGAGAAAATTTTTTAAAGCGATAATTGTTAAAAATTGATATTTTATCTTTTCTCGATAAAATAATATTTTATTATATTATTATAATATAATAATGGTGATATTTTTACAATGAATGTGGGATATATGAGTATATGAGGAGGAAGAGTATTTTTGTTGCAAAAGTTGTTTAAAACATGTTAAACATGTTGGTGGACCGATTTCTTGATTGAAATTTGATTATACACGTAAAATCGTCTCAGTATGTGGATTTCTTGGCCAATTTTCATTTGGAATTTGGAAAAACTTTCTTCTGCAAAGTTGTAGAGAATTGAATTTCCTATGAGTAGTTGCGAGATTCGAATTTTCTGATAAAAGGGCTATTTATTATGAATTACTGAAGTTCCGAAATAATTGATTTTTTGAAGTTTTAATTAGTTTTTTATATGAAAAACGTTTTTGTCATTAATTGTGGGTCTTGCATGTGATGTAGTTGCTGAATTCAGATTCAAGAAGTGGGCGTAGGAAATTTGTTTATATATAATATTATTATATTAAATTTTCTACTTCGGTGTTCTAAGCAATTTCCTATAAATAGGGTGCTTTAGGTTAGAATTGAAAATCACACCAGAAACTAAAGTTTTCTCTCTCTGTAATATCGAGCGTATTTTTGTGAGTATTTTAGTACTTTGAGTATTGCTATACGATGCAAGTTCTTTTAGCACTATATCCAATATTCCAGTTAGAAATACTATCCTTTTGAGGTAAGAGATGTTATTTTATTCGAAAATGATATTATTTCTTCAATATCATTATGCCGAAATATTGGTGGGAACTTTTTATCAAATTTGGAACTTTTCATGTCGGGGTTACTATTCATGAGTTACTATTCACGAGTAATTCACGAGTACTATTCACGAAACATGATGATGTTTTTTGTGAAATTTCTATCTTTTGGTGTTGGAGTTACTATTCACGATATCAAGACTATTCACACGAATTTACACTATTCACGTAAAAATTAAATTTTCTTTTATATGTCCAAGATTATCTCGTTATAGTTCCTATCTTTGATTGGATCTATGTTTTGGTCTTCATTCTTGAATTTTACTCCACTGGTTATTTATGAAGTATTTTTGAACTTGGATTGTTTAAAGTACTAATCCTTAATATTTGTTCTTTTGTTTCACTAGATTCATTTTCTTTAAAATATTTTTCATCATCCTCGGTCCTAAATGATGATATAATGAATATCTTTGGCCTGTAGTGCAAAAAGATGAATGATTTTATGATGAATATCTTTGGCCCGTAGTAGTAAAAGATGAACAAGTATTTAGATGAACATGATTGGTGGTGAATATCTTTCGCTCAGTAGTGTAAAAGATGAATATTTGATTTATGATGTATATTGATTGATGTTACAGAGGATAAAATATCGATGATGGACTTTTTAAATTCATAGATGATAGTAGATTTCATTCTCTACTTAACTCTTCTAATGAATTGTTGTTTCACCGCATTGTTGATCTAAAACTTGTTGTCTATTGTATTCTATCATATTTTTCCTGTTGAAGACTAAGGATAATTTGTTGTACATTATCTTAGTTATAATATTCTTTATCGGGTTAGTTGAGCTCACCCTTTTCCTTTTTGTTTCATTTTTCTTCTCGAGAGACGAGAATATAGCGGGGAACTAGTTTGGGTGTGGAGTAATGGTTCAAGACAATTTGTTTTAGTAGTCCTCACTATTTTGTAAAATAGTGTATCAATAATTGTAATGAGGACTTATTTGAGTGTGGATATTGTCTAGAAGACAATATTTGTATAAACTCATGAGCTTATGTGTTGTCGTATTTTGCACTAAAATTGTATTAATGAAGTTGTAGTTGTTTCGTACTCATGTATTTGGCGCACTCGAATGGGTGATGTATACCTATTTTGGGGGGCGCCACGGTTGGTATCGAGCTTAGGGATATGATCTCCATGAGATCGGGGAATAGAACTAGGAGGGAGAGACGAGTAAATCCTTCGCTAGTGTGTCATACCTAAGCTTATTTGTTGGTCGGTCATAATATAGGGGTATTATGTGATTTGTTAATTTGTTTAATTAACCCCTTTTTTTTTATGGCAATATTTAAGAATGTCGACTGAGAATGTTAACAGTGGAGTAAATGAGACCGTGGAGACACCTTTGCTCACCAACGAGGAGAATGTGCAACAGGCTGGCAATGTTCCTCCTGTGAACAACACCACTAAGTAGATGACGAACGATGGTATGTTTAGGAACTTTCTAGAATTCATACAAAACCAAACGAGAAAGACTACTGTTCAAAATGCAGGTGGAAACACTCGCAACTCACGGATGGTCACCGCTAAGCGATTCAAGGAGTTAGACCCAGAGTTTTTGGGAAAGCCGTAACCACTTACTGGCGAGAGATGTGGATAAAGCAGATCACTAAGATATTTGATGTCTTGGGATGCTCAGGGGAGCAAAAGGTTCCTTTCGCCACTTTCATGTTACGAGGAGAGGCAGATTATTGGTGGGAATCCGTAAAGCATACTCAGCCTACCGTACTGAAGATGTCTTGGGAGAAGTTTCAAGAATTGTTCAATGACAAGTCATTTCCTGAAATTATTCGTCACATAAAGGAGGTAGAGTTCATCAAGCTGAAGCAAAACAATATGAACGTGTCGCAGTAGTAATCATGCCAGAAATGGTAACCACTTCAGTGGTAATCATGGCCAAGGTAATAGAAGAAATAACTCAAGTGGAAATTTCAAGAAGAGAAAATTTAACAATGATGGGAAGACGTCGGCACCAACACCAGCAATGAATTTTAGAGGAGGAGAAAGACCGCCAGTTAGATGCTACAGATGCAGAGAAGAGAGACACATAAGTCCAAACTATTCACAACCTTCCAAGGTATGTTATAACTGTGGAAAGGAAGGGCATATCGCTTCGAGATCAGATCAGAAGCGAAACCAAGTCCAATGGGATGGTGACTCAAAAGGTCATTCCCCGTAAAAGTCAAAGTCAACGGTTCTTGGAAGAGCGTTTGTTGTGACTGGTCAACATGCGAGGAACCCAAACGAGGTGATCACGGGTAAGCTAATCATAAATTCATGCGAAGTTTTTACATTACTAGATCTGGGGTGCTTCCCATTCATTTATCTCTCTCCCGCTTGTGCTCAACGCTTAAACTTGACTCCGGAGAAATTAGACTTTGACCTATCTGTGGAAACTCCGTTAGGAGAAACTTTCATCACATCCACTGTTTATAAATCTTGTTTGATCCAAGTTGGCACCATCAAATTACCTGTTGACCTTATTTCTTTAAAGATACTTGTTTTTGATGTGATTTTGGGGATTGATTGATTAACTACTCATCATGCCAAAATTGATTGCTTTCGTAAGGTTGTTAGTTTTCATATTCCTAAGCAGCCTGTTATTCGAATTCAAGGAACCAAACCATTGAATTCAAACACTTCCATATCAAGCCATAGAGTCATTCGTTTATTGAAAAATGGATGTCAAGTTTTCTGAGCTGATGTTATGGACTTAAACAAAAATACGTCAGATTTGAATGATATTTCTATTGTTAGTAAATTTCCTGATATATTTCCTGAAGAATTTCTTGGCTTACTCCCAAAGTATGATATTGAATTTTGTATCGACTTTGAACCTGGTACAAAACCCATTTCTAAAATCTCATGGCTCCTATTGAACTTCAGGAGTTAAAAATTTAACTGTAGAAGTTTGTACCCGCCTTTATCCGGTGACTTCCTTTGTGGAATGCAACCGCCGAACTCTCGTAGGGGGGCCTTATATTTGTGTGATAGTAAACCGATAGGTACCATTGTGACGCATATCCAAGATTGGGATATGAAGTCATAGTTGAGAGCAACCTAAGTCAAGAATCGAAATACGTAGCTTTCAGGCTTAGTTGGTTATTATCGGAGATTCGTGGAAAGATTTTCTCGAATCGCTACTCCATTAACTCAGCTGACTCGTAGAGATACAAAATTTGAATGGAGCGAAGAATATAAAAAGAGCTTCCAAGAACTCAACATGCGGCAACAACGTTGGCTCGAGCTGTTAAAAGATTACGACCATACCATTCAATACCATCCTGGAAAAACGAACATGGTAGCTGACGCGTTGAGTATAAGATCGTATGCGTTTACGAGTGCGATATTGTTAACACAAAGACCCATTTCGTATAACTTACAGAAGATGGAGATAGAGTTACAGATTCCAAGAACCTGCGTAAAGATGACGAATATACGATTAGAATCGACTTTAATCAATAAATTTAAAGTTGCTCAAGCTACAGACTTGGAGTTGATGAATATGAAGAAGAAGATGCAAGAAGTCGTTATTCCAAAAGCGAGAATCGGCGATGTGAAGAAAGCTCAAACCTTCGATTTATTAGTCCATTTGAAATCCTCGATCGAATAGGAACTATGGCCTATAGACTCGTTTTACCGCCAAGTATGACGCGTGTTCATAACGTTTTTCATGTATCGATGTTACGTAAATATGTGGACGACCCGAACCATGTATTTGGCAACTCATAATGGGTGATGTATACCTATTTTGGGGGCATCACAGTTGGTATCACTATGACGCCCCCAAAATAGGTATACATCACCCATTCTGAGTCGCCAAACACATGGTACAGAAACAACTACAACTTCATTAATACAATTGTCGTGCAAAATACGACAACACATAAATTGTGAGTTTAAATACAAATATTATCTTCTAGACAATATTCACACTCAAATAAGTCCTCATTACAATTATTGATACACTATTTTACAAAATAGTGAGGACTACTAAAACAACTGTCTAGAACCATTACTCCACACCCCGACTAGTTCCCGCTATATTCTCGTCTCCTGAGAAGAAAAATGGAACAAAAAGGAAAAGGGTGAGCTCAACTAGCCCAGTAAAGAATATTATGACTAAGATAATGTATGTAAGACCCCGAATTTTATGAAATAAAAGTATTCAATTTTTCTTATAATTACCATTCAGTAAATGGTTAAATTGATAAAAGGTTAAAGTTAAGGGTGATATATGAATTTTTTTCAAAATAAGCAAGTGGTTATAAAATACTCATTTTTGTCGGGGAATATTCGTTTGGTCGTGAAATATTCTTCCTGTCGGGGAATATTCATACGACGGCGCAACCTTTTGTGGGCCCCATAACAGAATAACTATCGGATGAAGAAAACAACAAATTAAAGTTTTTATAAATAATGGCGTAATTGTTATCGTTAACACTGTTGGAATACCCGGTGGGTAAAGTAAAGTAATACGCGTTGTTGCACAAGAGATAGCACACGGTATTTACATGATTTTGAATTATTGATTCTTACGTAAGAAAGAAGGCACTACTCAATAATTGTTACGAAGAATTATCGCTCAATATTTTATTTTTGATTCAATAATTGTTGCGTTGATATTTTATATTATTATTGTTTTTTAATAATTGTCATCGCACAAAGATTTTTCATTATCAAATCAATAATTCATATTATTTGAATAATATTATTAGATGACATTATTGGCAATGTCTATAAAGTTACATCTCAAGGAGAGGTTTGGTCACCTAATTGCGGCGCAAGTTGAGAAATTCTTATTGAAAGCCCCATCTTTCCCGGAATGGCACCGTTGTCATTATTGTGATTCTGTAATATTATTTGTGAATAATTAATTATTAATTTATATGATGAGGAAAATATTGATTTTATGTGGATATAGATGGAGAAAATTTTAAAAGTGACAATTGTTGAAAATCGAGAGTATTTTTGTTGCAAAAGTTGTTTAAAATGTTAAACATGTATGTGGGCCCATTTCTCGATCGAAATTTGATTATACCTTAGTAAATCGCTGCGTTTATGGATTTTTTGGCCAATTTCATTTGGAATTTGGAAAACTTTCTTACGCAAAGTTGTAGAGAATTGAATTTCCTATAAAAAGTCGCTAGATTGAATTCATTGATAAAAGGGCTATTTATTATGAATTATTGAAGTTTAGGATTAATTCATTATCATTTTTGGAAGTTTTAAATATTTTTTGTTAGAAAACGTTTTTATTGTTGGCCCATGTGTTGTTAGATCCGAAATTGTAAGTCAATCTGTATGCGTAGGAATTTTATATATATATATATATATATATTAATATTTTATTAAATTTTCTTCTTTGGTGTTCTAAGTATTTTCCTATAAATAGGGTGCTTAGGTTAGAATTGAAAACCACACCGTAAACTACAAATTTCTCTCTCTTTTTCTCTATAATATCGAAGCGATTTTTGTGAGTATTTTAGTACTTGAGTATTGCTATATACGATGCAAGTTCTTTTAGCACTATATCCAAGATTCCAAATAAGTACTATTCTTTCTGAGGTAAGGGAGGTTATTTTCTTCTAAAATGATATTATTTCCTCAATATCATTATGCCAGAATGTTGGTTGGAAATTTTTATCAAATTTGGAACTTTTTTATGTTGGGGTTACTATTCATGAGTTACTATTCACGAGTTACTATTCATGAGTTACTATTCACGAGTTACTATTCAAGAGTACTATTCAAGAGTACTATTCACGAAACGTGATGATGTTTTTTGTGAAATTTCTATCTGTTGGTGTCGGAGTTACTATTCACGTATACGGCACTATTCACGAATACGGCACTATTCACCGAAAAATGAAACTTCTTTTTTTTCGTCCAAAATATCTATTCTGGATACTGTCTTTGATTGGATCTATGTTTTGGTCTTCATTCTTGAATTTTACTCCACTATGGTTATTTATGAAGTATTTTTGAACGGGAATTGTTTAAAGTACGAATCCTTAATATTTGTTCTTTTGTTTCACTGGATTCGTTTTCTTTAAAATATTTTTCATCATCCTCAGTCCTAAATGATGATATAATTGAATATCTTTGGCATGTAGTGCAAAGATGAATGATTTTTGATGAATATCTTTGGCCCGTAGTGCAAAGATGAACAGGTGTTTAGATGAACATGACCAACTGATAAATATCTTTGGCCTGTAGTGCAAAGATGACTTGTTGATGAATATCTTTGGCCGTAGTGCAAAGATGAATTTATTAGTAGGATTATGAACATAAACTGTGATTTGGTATAACCATAATCTTTGATGTTTCAGGTGATGAAAATTATCTTTGTCCTGGATGAGAAAAGGAATTTAGAACTACAATTACGATTATAGTTATACATGTGATTGTGGACATGAATTATTGATTGTTGTTACAGGGATAAAACATTGTTGGTGGACTTTTAAAATGGAGAAGATAATAGACTTTATAGTCTATTTGACTCTTCTAATGGATTGTTCGTTCTGCTGCAACTATGGTTGAAAAGTTTTATCATCTACCATATGTTCTAAATCTCTGATTTATTACTATTGAAGGCTATTAATAATTTATTTATCTTTAGTCATGATATTCTTTACTGAGCTAGTTGTGCTCACCCTTTTGCTTCACAATTCCTTTCAGGTAATAAAAGTGTAGTGGGTCGAAAGCGGGGATAACAGGGGAAAGAGCAATGGTCATCATTTAGTAGTTATATTTGGTGAATCAACTAGGGTGAGGCGAACCCAACGTTGGAAGGGTGTTTTGCCACTATCATACAAGATGTCTAATGACATACCACCTCGTGTCATCATAAGACAGGGTTGTGCTCATCCACTTGCTGAGTATATTTACGAGCACTACTTATATAATCTTGGTGTTTGTTTGGAGTTTAATTCCCAATTAGAGACAGTGGAGATAATGATATATCAAGAGAAGACTCATCATTAGGAAGAATATGATAGTAATCTTCTCGTTTTTCTTTGGGTTCTATTGGGTCAACCAAGGATAATTCTGTGGCCATATGATATCTACCATAACCTAAAAGCATGGCCTCCCATGTACGAAGGTTTCCTTGAGCACTTCCCAAAGATTCTAATTTCTAAAACAGTTTTTGACTATACCTTAATGTAGGTATCACTGTGAGGTGCTGTCCTCTGATATCCCATGTACGAAGGTTTCCTTTATGT
Source organism: Panax quinquefolius (assembly GCA_020205615.1). NCBI lineage: Eukaryota > Viridiplantae > Streptophyta > Magnoliopsida > Apiales > Araliaceae > Panax > Panax quinquefolius. The sequence continues at coordinate 28,508,421 of CM035174.1, forward strand.
AAGGTGTCATTGTGACGTGCTACAGTTGGTATATATTTGTATCCAAACTCACAGCATATGTGTTGTTGTATTTTGCACGACAATTGTTGTAATAAAGTTGTAGTTGTTTCCGTACCATGTATTTGGCGACTCGTAATGGGTTGGATGGAATGGACCTATTTTGGGGTCGTTACAATGTACAACAAATTATTTTTAGTCTTCAACAGAGAAAAATCTGATAGAATACAATAGACAACAAGTCTTAGATCAACAACTGCAGCGGAAACAACAATTCATTAGAAGAGTTAAGTAGAGAATGAAATCTACTATCATCTATGAATTTAAAAGTCCATCATCGATATTTTATCCTCGTAACATCAATCAATATACATCATAAATCAAATATTCATCTTTGCACTATAGCCAAAGATATTCACCAATTTGCCAATTTTTCATCAAAACCCCTTTTCATTTTGCACAACGGGCCAAAGATATTCATCATAAAATCATTCATCTTTGCACTACAGCCAAAGATATTCGATTATATCATCATTTAGAATCGAGGATGATGAAAAATATTTTAAAGAAAAACGAATCCAAATTGAAATAAAAGAACAAATATTAAGGATTCGTACTTTAAACAATCCAAGTTCAAAATACTTCTATAAATAACAGAGTGGAATAAAATTCAAGAATGAAGACCAAAACATAGATCCAATCAAAGATAGGAACTATAACAGATAATCTTGGACATATAAAAGAAAATTTAATTTTTACGTGAATAGTGTAAATGATTCGTGAATAGTGCCAGATACGTGAATAGTGTCAGATATCGTGAATAGTGACTCAAACACTAAAAGATAGAAATTTCACAAAAAAATCATCACGCTTCGTGAATAGTATTCGTGAATAAGTAACTCATGAATAAGTAACTCCCGACATGAAAAAGTTCCAAATTTGATAAAAATTCCAACCAATATTTCAGCATAATGATATTGAAGAAATAATATCATTTTTTTAAAAAATATCCCTTACATCAAAAGGATAAGATACTTCATTTGGAATATCGGATATAGTCTTTCGAAAAGAACTCAGAATCAGATAGCAATACTCAAAGTACTAAAATACTCACAAAATACGTTCGATATTATAAAAGAGAAAGAGAGAGAAAACTTTAGTTTCGGTGTGATTTTCAATTCTAACCCAAGACCCTATTTATAGGAAATTTTTAGAACACCAAAGCGAGAAAATTTAATATAATAATATTATATATAAACAAATTTCCACGCCCACTTCTTGAATCAATTCAAAGAACTACATCACATGCAAGACCCACAATTAATGACAAAAACGTTTTCATATAAAAAATAATTAAAACTTCCAAAAATCAATTATTTTGAACTTCGTAACTTCAATAATTCATAATAAATAGCCCTTTTATCAGAAAAATTGAATCTCAGCGTATTTTTATAGGAAATTCAATTCTCTACAACTTTGTAGAAGAAAGTTTTCCAAATTCCAAACAAAATTGACCGAAATCCACATACGGACAATTTTACAAGCTATAATCAAATTTCAGTCAAGAAATGGGTCCACCAACATGTTTAACATGTTTTAAACAACTTTTGCAACAAAAATACTCTTCCTCCTCATATACTCATATATCCCACATTCATCAGAAAATATCACCATTATTATATTATACTAATATAATAAAATATTATTTTATCGAAAAGATAAAATATCAATTTTTAACAATTGTCACTTTAAAAATTTTCTCCATCTATATCCACATAAAATCAATATTTTTGTCATCATATAAATCAATAATTAATTATTCACAAATAATATTATGAATCACAATCATCGACAACTGCATGGCAGTTCCTGTGAAGGAAGGGGTTTTCCATCTAAAGCTACCACAGTTCTTCAATCAAAGTATATATCTACATATATAGAGAGAGTACACTTCATAATTTCAACTCTGAACTACAGGGAGAGAATGCTTGCACTTCTCCAACATGCTCACTATCAAATCTTCCTGCAATTACACATGAATTCGTATTGATTGCTATTATATTATTTATAATCCACGAACAGGCCTATTAACTTAATTAGAAATTAATAAATAATAGACTTTCAGGACAAGATCTAAAAACAAACCAATACCAGCTTTATTGTTCACCTGAACTGTTTAAACTTTTACCCTATCTTGTCATAATGTTTTAAATCCATATATTAAAGTCTGAATAATATTGGAAATTACACCAGTTTATATAGAATGGAGAAAATCTTAATTCTATTTAAATAACTTTAAAAACTAACCTAAAACAACCTGCTACTATAATTGAAAGATATCAATTAACTACAATAGGTTTAGCTATAAATAAAATTATTATTATTATTATGTAATCAACAGAACAAAATAAAATTAGATTGATCAAAAAAAATATTATGACAATGAAAAACAGCAGAGCATGAAACAATTAAAACAAAAAAGAAAAATATCCGTGATAATATTCAAAACACAACCTCTTATCATTGGAAAGCTGTCACAATGTAGATAACTGCTGCAGCAATAGATATAGGGCTCCTCCTACAATAACAAATGAATAAAATTTTATCGAGTCAAAAAGCTAGTGGTAAATTTTACTAAATTTTCCTGGCACATAATCTGTGGCCGCTAGTGGTAAAGGGCATGCTATTTGCATGTCTCTCCATGTTTTCAGTCTTAATCTAAGCATCAGTGATCAGCCCTTCTACAAATAAGGGAGATCTTTTAAACAATAGATGAGAGGCTCAAAACTCATAAGTAGTTGGCATTAAGTGCTAATATTCAAGATGGTTGCTAATCTTCCTCCCCTTTAGTTGCATACCACCTCAGTCTGCATTAGTAACAAAAAGAGAAATTAAGAAATTAGAAGAAATCTAAAAATGTGGTGTGTGTGTGTGAGAGAGAGAGAGATTCACAATCATGATTGTGATCTAATTTTTGAATGCATATCGAAATTGAAACAAGATGGTGTGACAAAATCACAATTGTTATGTAACTATAACAACATCTAAATTTTTAAGACTTGAGAACACTAAAGGTGAGGGAAAACAGCCTTGTGAACATATAAGTTCTAAATATTTCTTTTCCTTAGCTTTAGTCTTTTGACATAATATTGCAAGAATTAAGTAAAATGATGCCATATGACAGTGATAATGCTTACCTTTATTTGTTTCTATGAAAGAGGATCATAGTGCCTCGGCTTCTTCTTTTCCATAGTCATACACAATCTCAATCTGCATCAGCAATCAGGAAGTTTCACTTGAGCAAGAATTAAGAAGCACAGAAGCCGATCATAGAGCAAAACTTGAAAGATTGACCAACAACATTACTACTTCAAAAACTGAATGCATGCTTATATATGTAAATCCATATTACAGATCTATATTTCAGAACAAAAGAAAGGAGCTTCACATAAATGAGGATCATAACAAAACCACAGTAAACACTTGTAGCTTGCAACAATTTTATTAAGGAAGGCATGTGGTAAACTATCAAAAATGACAAACAGCATAAACTATTTCCAAAATTGAATACATGCTCATGTATGTACATGCATATTACATATCTATATTTCAGAACGAAGGCCAGGAAAGAGGCTCCTACTTTCCGTCTTCTTTAAGAGTATTGTTACTGTTTAACTACTTTGGTTATATTACTCTCCTTACATCTTCTTTCCAACCAAAAGGAGAACACATACCCTTTTAAACCATTATTATACAAGAACAAAGCTAAAAGGATAGTTTTCCAGGTTAACAATATATATGAATTCAAATAATCATAGATTTATGTCATTTTTTATGTTATCAACTGTACCCTCCAATAGCTCAACTGGAACAGCACTGTTCGTGTGTGTTTAAAATGGTAGCTTGTGTCAATAAACACATTTGGGAGGCTACGACCCATAAATTAGATGGAAATCTTAAATTCCAAGAGCAGACAATAAGTCCACTAAATTCATTAATTATCTCAAACTAAAGATAATACATACTTTTTCCCAGATGGCCTACGAAGTGGAGCCCTCTCATCATCAAAGTTCCGCATGTCCTCAAACCTTGTGCTCGTATTAAATATTGGTCGACTCTACATCAAACAAATTCAAAACTACAAAACCACTCTTCTTCAGTTGCTCTCTTCTGTCATACTGCTCTAAATCAATTGGAAACTGCAAGGTAAAGAAAACTTTGTGAGTCAACACTTTTGCTAGTTAGAGGCAACAATCATGTCAAGAGCTCCACATTCTGAGCATCATCCTGACCTCAAATATGTAGCAATTTTCGAATTCCATCCTAGTTGTTAACATAAGGTACATTCTATGATTTCTATCCAACCAATATGTGTTCAATTAAGAACTAAATTTCAGCTCATATTCAAATTTCCAACACCTAACCAGTAACACTAACCCCTGCATTTACATACAAAAATTTACTATTGTAGATGTGCCTGGCTAATGGGAAAATATTCTAGTTCAGAGAATTGAGAAGATTTTTTCCGGACTCGGGATTTGACCTGGGTTGTTTCATATGGTATCAAAGTCAGGTTCTTTCTTGTAGAAAACCTATTTAGGTTTGACATGTGAGTTATGGGTAGACTTCTGGGTTAGGTTTTGTTCTGTTTGATTTTTTGTTCAGCTATCATATCAGCTATATTCGAATCTGTCTCTAATCTGCTTTGTTATCTATTCGTTGATCTCTTTGTTAGATGGCTCGTAGATCCACCAGAGTTGCTGGGAGGCGAGGCAACAATAGGGGAAGAGGTGAGGGTCAACCCAATGATCAACCTAATAATCAGATAAATGCTCAGTTGGCTACCTTGGTAAATCAGGCAGTGAATCAAGCGTTACCTCAGTTGGTGGCACAAGGTTATACAGTAATGCGTGATGCCGCCACCGAAATTCTGACGAGGAGAACCCGGGAAATAATGGTCCAGATGCAAACGAAGAGGAAGGGAATGCAGATGGTCTTGATCAGCAGATGGTTCCAATGTATGTGTGGTTGGAAAGGTTTCAAAAGCAGAAACCACAGGCATTCAGTTCAGCTCCAACTCCAATTGATGCAGAGAATTGGATTGCCCACTTAGAGAAGATTTTCGATGTGTTGGGGTGCTTGGATAATCAGAAAGTGTTTCTAGCTGATTACAAGTTGGAAGGGGATGCGCAGAGGTGGTGGAAAGCGTTGAAAACAACAAAGGGTAATGGTTATGTTGAGCCACTTAGCTGGGCAGAGTTTTGTGAGGTCTTTTATCAGCAGTACTTCCCAACTGCTGATAAAGAGGCCTATGCCAGAGAGTATCTGTCTATTCGGCAGAAAGATGATGAGTCCATCACGGATTTCATGACGAGGTTTACTAGGGTGGCGTGCTTTCTTTGGAACTTCTGCGAGGACCGCAATGAACAAAGGAGAAGTTCAAGTGGCGGATTCATTATAGATATCGTCAGCATCTTATTAACAATAAGTTTACAGACGTGTCAGCAGTGGCCAATGCGGCCAAGAATATTGAGATGGAGCGACAGGACTTTCGGTCTTCTAAACCGGATGGGAGTCGAAAGAGGGACAGAGATGACCATCAGGGTCAAACTTCAGTTCAGCATGGGAGAAATCAAGGTGGTCAGTTGAATAGGAATCGTGGTGGCCAACAGGGGAAGTGGCGTGGTCAGAATTAAAACAGGGGTTATCAGCAGATGCCTCAGCAAGGGCAGAATCGTCAGCTGCAGCTACCTTGGAATGGTTAGAATCGTCCGCAACGGCAGAATCATCAGCAGGGGCAGAATCAGGGTCGTTATCCCGGACTAGTTGGTGGGGGTTACCCGAATCTCATTCCGATAGCTCCTTGTGCTACTTGTGGGGCTATTCATCCGGGGAGACAGTGTCATAGACTCACCGGTGCATGCTTCTTGTGTGGACAGATGGGTCATATTGCTAGGGATTGTACCGGTCCACGCAGAAATGGTGGAGGTGGTGATAATGGTGGCAATGGAGGTCAGCATCAGAGTGGTCGAGTGTTTTCCTTGACATATAACCAAAGCGAGTGCACCAGTCTCGCATTTTCGTACTCTTTAGTTGGCAATCGTGAGGCGTCTATTTTGTTTGATACGGGATCTACTCATTCTGTTGTTGCTCAGTCTTTTGTTTAATTTTGGGTGTGCCATCTCGATTATTAGATTCTCGTTATGTCTATTTCTACCCGATGGGGACTTCTATTGTTGTTTCTGATTTGTATCGAGGGTGTCCGATAAGTTTTGGGGATAAGATCTGTAGCGTTAATCTTCTTCCGATGTGTATGCACGATTTTGATGTCATTCTTGGGATGGACTGGTTGGATAAGCACCAGGCCACTATCGATTGTCAAGCGAAGAAGGTTATATTTGGAGATATGAAGTCTCCAAAATTCGTGTTTCAGGGTTCACAACCGAGTAGAGTGGTGAAGTTAATTTCAGCTTTGAAGGCTGGAAAGTTGGTAGCAAAGGGTTGTGAGGGGTATTTGGCGTTTGTGAAAGATACCTCCAAGGGTGAGTCTCGTATTGAAGATGTTCCAATTGTTCGTGATTTTGCCGATGTGTTTCCTGAGGAGTTGTCAGGGTTGCCACCGCAGCGGGAAGTGGAGTTTGCTATTGAGCTTGTTCCTGGTGCGAAGCCTATCTCTAAGGCGTCGTATCGGATGGCACCATTGGAGTTGCAGGAGTTGAAAGAGCAGTTGCAGGAACTGTTAGATCGTGGTGTGATTCGACCGAGTGTTTCGCCATGGGGTACTCCAGTCTTGTTTGTGAAGAAAAAGGATGGGTCTATGAGACTGTGTATAGACTACAGGGAGTTGAACAAGATCACCATCAGGAATCGGTATCCATTGCCGAGGATTGATGACTTGTTTAACCAACTTCGGGGGCAAAGTATTTTTCGAAGATAGACTTGAGGTCGGGCTATCATCAGTTGAGGGTGAGGGATGAGGATATCCCTAAGACAGCTTTTCGCACTCGATATGGGCATTACGAGTTTCTGGTGATGCCATTCGGGTTAACTAATTCTCCGGTAGTGTTTATGGATTTAATGAATCCCGTTCAAGGAGTATTTAGACCAATTTGTTATTGTCTTTATTGATGACATATTGGTTTACTCCAAGTCTAAGGAAGAGCATGAGGAACATCTTCGCACAGTGTTGGGGATTTTGCAGAAAGAGAAGTTGTATGCTAAATTCTCTAAATGCGAGTTTTGGTTGGAGCAGGTGGCATTTTTGGGCTACGTTGTTTCTGCTGAGGGCATTAAGGTGGATCCTATGAAGGTTGAGGCTATCACTAAATGGCCAAGACCTACTACAGTTGTGACACCCCCAAAATAGGTATACATCACCTATTCTGAGTTGTCAATACATGGTACAGAAACAACTACAACTTTATTATTACAACAAGAAGCTGTGAGTTTGAATACAAATATTATCTTCTAGACAATATCTATACTCAAATAAATCCTCATCACATTTATTGATACATTATTTTACAAAAATGGTGAGGACTACTAAACAATCCTTTCTAAAACCTTCATTCCATACCCCGACTCGTACTCGCTTATATTCTCGCCTCCCCGAGAAAAATGGAACAAAAGGAAAAGGGTGAGCTCAACTAGCTCAATAAAGAATATTATGACTAAGATAATATATAACAAATTATCGTTAGTCTTCAACAGGAAAAATCTAATAGAATACAATAGACAACAAATTTTAAATCAATATTCGCAATGAAATAATAATTCATTAGAAGAGTTAAGTAGAGAATGCAAACTACTATCTTCTATGTATGAATTTAAAAGTTCATCGCTCATCTTTTATCCCCTGTAACATCAATTAATATACATCCGAATCAAATATTCATCTTTGCACTCTGTGCCAAAGATATTCATCGATTGGTCATGTTCATTTAAACGCTGTTCATCTTTGCACTACGGGCCAAAGATATTCTTCAGAAATCATTCATCTCTTGCACCAGGTGCCAAAGATATTCTTAAGAAATCATTCATCTTTTGCACTACAAAGCTAAAGATATTCCATAATATCATCATTTAAGACCGAGGATGATGAAAAATTTTTTTTTTTAAAGAAAGCGAATCCAAATTGAAACAAAATGACAAGGATTAAGGATTAAGGATTCGTACTTGGTTTTATCCACGTCAAAAATACCTCAAAAATAATCATAGTGGTGTAAAATTCAAGAATGATCAAAACATGGATACAATCGGAGTTAGTATCCGAATAGATATTTTAGACGAAAAGAAGAAATTTTATTTTTCTATTGAATAAGTACCGTATCGTGAATAGTCAGATATCGTGAATAGTGCCGATATCGTGAATAGTAACTCGACACCAAAAGATAGAAATTTCACAAAAACATCTTCACGCTTAATGAATAGTACTCGTGAATAGTAACTCATGAATAGTAACTTCGTGAATAGTAACTCATGAATAGTAACCCATGAATAGTAACCCCAGACATGAAAAAATTCCAAATTTGATAAAAACTTCAGATCAACATTTCAAAGATAATGATATTGAAGAAATAATATCATTCTAAAAAATAATATCCCTTACCTCGAAAGATCAAGACTTTAAATTTAAACAGGATATAAAGCTATGACTTGGACTTGCACCGTATAACAATACTCAAAGTATACTCAAAATACTCACAAGAATAAACTCGATAATATAGAGAGAAAACTTGATTTCGGTATGATTTTCAATTTAACCTAAGCACCTATTTATAGGAAATTGCTTAGAACACCAAAGCAGAAAATTTAATAAATTAATATATATCAAATTCATACGCCAACCTTAGAATTCAGATCCTAGCATTTCCCACATGCCACCTTCTAGAAAAGTAAGAAAAAACGTTTTCATAAAATAAATAATTAAAACTTTCAAAAAAAATCAATTATTTTGAGCTTGAACTTCAATAATTCATAATAAATAGCCCTTTCATCAGAAAATTCGAATCTCATGAGTTTTTATAGGAAATTCAATTCTCTACAACTTTGCAGAAGAAAGTTTTTCCAAATTCCAAATGGAAATTGACCTGAAATCCACAAACGGGTGATTTTACTGTTTATAATCAAATTTCGATCGATAAATGGGGTCCACCGACATGTTTAACATGTTTTAAACATTTATTGCAACAAAAATACTCTTCCTCCTCATATACTCATATCCCACATTCGTTGTAAAAATATCACCATTATTATATTATTAAAATATAATAATATATTTAAACGAATTATTTTATCGAAAAAGATAAAATTTCAATTTTCAACAATTGTCACATTAAACTTTTTCTCCATCTATATCCACATAAAATCAATATTTTCCTCATCATATAAATCAATAATTAATTATTCACAAATAATATTACAGAATCACAATATTGACAACCGTGCGGTTCCTCAGAGAAGAGGGGCTTCCAATAAGAATTTCTTCTTCATTGGCGCCGCAATTAGGTGTCCAAACCTCTCCTTAGATGTAACTTTCTAGACATTGCCAATAATGTTATCTAATAATATTATTCGGATAATATGAATTATTGCTTCGATAATGAAAAAATATCGTGTAATGACAATTATTGAAACAACAATGAATATAAAATATCAACGCAAACAATTATTGAATCAATAAAATAAAATCTTCGAGCAGTAATTATCTGTAACCATTATTGAGTAGTGCCTTCACGTAAGAATCAATAATTGGTGCAATACCGCAGTAAACGCTTTCAACAACAGCGTATTAGTGTGTTTTAACCAACGGGTATTCCAACAAGATGATAACGGTGAATAACTACGCCATTATTTAAAAACAACTTATATTTGTCGTTTTCTTCATCCAATCGCTTTCAGTTATGGGGCCCACACATATTGGCTGCTATGCCGTCGCGAATATTCCCCGACAAAGTCACGAATATTCCACGACCAAACGAATATTCCCAAACAACAATGAATATTTTATAACCACTTGCTTATTTTGAAATATTTGCGTATTTAACCCTTAACTATCCACATTAATCAAATCAACCCTTACTATTTCAAAATAATAAATAAAGGAAATTCCTTTTTATTTAAAAATTTTCGGTCTTACAACCTCCCTCCTTATGAAATTTCATCCTCGAAATCGACGTACGTACACTGTGTGTTTCAAAAGGTGAGGATACCTCGCTTTCATTTCCGCTTTCCAATTCCGGGTCATTTCCTCTATAGCATGATTCCTCCACAAAACTTTAACTTGTGGTATGACCTTTCTGCGTAGGGACATGCTCCTTCCTATCCAAGATCTTGACAGTGCCTCCTCATACGTTAAGTCTTCAACTATCTCGTCCGGGTTCTAACTCAATAACGTGGTTCGGGTCTTTCACATATTTACTGAAATACGGATATGTGAAACACATTATGAACACGAGACATACTCGAAAGGTAACGCAAGTCTATAGGCTACATTTCCTACTCGGTCAAGAATTTGAAATGGACCAATAAATCGTGGATTGAGCTTTCTCTCTTCCCAAATCTTGTAACTCCCTTCCATGGAGCAACTTCGCAACAATACATGATCCCTACATTAAATTCCACGTCCCTTTCGATGAAGATCCGCATAACTCTTTTGTCGATCTTGTGCCGTTTGTATATCGTTGTCGAATCATTTGGATCTTTTCGGTAATCATACGTATTAACTTTCGGGTCCCAACAATGTTGCTTCACCCACCTCATCCCAAATATTGGAGAACGACATTTTCGTCCATATAATGCTTCAAATGGAGCCACACCTATACTTGCACGATAAGCTGTTGTTGTAGGAGAATTCCACCAATGGTAAATACTTATCCCAACTACCCTTGAAGTCTAGGACACGAGTCTTAATAGATCTTCATGAGTTTGAATAGTCCTCTCGATTGTCCGTCGTTTGGGGATGGTATGCGAACTAAATCGCAAATCCGTGCCCATAGCTTTTTGCAAGCTAACCCAAAATCTTGAAGTGAATCTTGGGTCACGATCCAAAACTATGGATCTGGGCATGCCATGCAACCTCACAATCTCATTTCACGTACATACTAGCAAGGCGTTCAAGGGAATAAGTCTCCAGACGTCAAGAAATGAGCGGACTTGGTTAATCTATCAACAATAACCCAAATAGCATTGATGCCTTGAGAAACCGTAGGAAGACCCGTAACGAAATCCATAGTAATGTGTTCCCACTTCCATTAGGAATCTCAAGTGGTTGCAACGGACCCTTAGGTACAAGATGCTCCGCTTTTACACCGGGCAAGTTAAACACATCGAGATAAACTTTGCAATCTCTCTCTTCATATTGTTCCACCAAAATGTATGTCGAAGATCACGATACATTTTAGTACTTCGAGGATGGATTGCAAATGGTGTATTGTGTGCCTCCATCATAATCTTGTACTTCAAATCGAGTCGTTAGGAACACAAAGTCTAGAGTGGACTCAAGTATTCCTTCTTCATCAATTCTCGCTTAGGAATAGCTCCTTCTTGTACTTTCTTCTTCATACGCGATTTCTCGGGCCGGTGGCTTGAGCAACCTTAACTTTTTCTATTAAAGTTGGCTCTATGCGTATACTTGACATCATCGCACTCGTTCTTTGCGTATACTTGACATCTTCTACTCAACGCGTCAGCTACCACGTTCGCTTTACCAGGATGGTATTGAATAGTGTGGTCGTAGTCTTTCAATAGCTCGAGCTAACGTCATTGCCGATGTTGAGTTCTTTTTGAGTGAAGAAATATTTAAGGCTTTTATGGTGCGAATATATCTCCACTTTCTCCCCATATAGATAGTGCCTCCATATCTTTTAGCTTGAAACGATTGGGCCGCTAACTCTAGATCATGAGTAGGATAATTCTCTCATACTCTTTAAGTTGTCGCGAGGCATAGGCTATGACTTTCCACGTTGCATGAGAACACATCCTAACCCTTTGCACGAAGCATCATTGTGAGATAACAAATCCATCCGAACCGGATGGTATTGTTAGAACAGTCTTAGAAATAAGTCTCCTCTTAAGCTCTTGGAAACTTTTCTCGCATTCTTCGCTCCAAACGAATTTTGTATCCTTCCGAGTTAGTTGAGTTAATGGAGTAGCGATTCGAGAAAACCTTCCACGAATCTCCGATAATAACCCAGCTAAGCCCAAAAGCTACGTACTTGATCCACCGACTTTGGTTGCTCCCAACTTTGTATGGCTTCAATATTCGCCGGATCAACAGATACTCCATGTTTCGACACCACGTGCCCAAGGAATGCTACTTTCTCAAGCCAGAACTCGCATTTCTTCAATTTGGCATATAGTTGGTTTTCACGAAGCCTTTGGAGTACCAGCTTCAAATGGTGCTCATGATCTTCACGGCTTTTGGAATATATGAGGATGTCATCAATAAAGACAACAACGAATTGATCCAAATATTCCTTGAATACTCGGTTCATCATATCCATGAAAGCCAGTAGGAGCATTAGTTAGTCGAAAGACATGACTAAGAATTCATAATGCCCATACCGAAGTTCAAGGCGTCTTTGGAATATCCTCGATTCTAATCTTGGTGATGATATCCGAAGCTAAGATCGATTTTTGAAAAGAATTGTGCCCTTGCAATTTGGTCAAACAAGTCATCAATACGAGGTAGAGGATACCTATTCTTGATGGTGACATGGTTCAATTCCGATAGTCAATACAAAGTCGCATACTCCCGTCTTTCTTCTTTACAAATAAAACAGGAGCACCCCAAGGAGATGTACTGGGGACGAATGAAACCGGATGTCCAACAATTCTCGTAGTTGGACCTTTAACTCTGAAGTTCAATAGGAGCCATTCGATATGGGGTTTTAGAAATGGGCTTTGTACGGGTTCAAGATCAATAAAGAATTCAACTTCACGTTCGGGGGGTAGACAAGGAAGTTCTTCGAAAAATCGTCGGAAAGTCAATAACAACAGGAATATTATTCAAATTTGGCGTGTCTTTATTCAAATCCATAACATGGGCTAAGAAAGCTTGACATCCGCTTTTTTAATAAACGAATAGCTTTATGATTAGATATGATGATGATCGATTTTAATGGTTTAGTTGCTTGAATTTCGTACAACAGGTTGGTTAGGAATATGAAAACTAACAACCTTACGAAAACAATCAATTTTGGCATGATGAGTAGTTAACCAATCAATCCCTAAAATCACATCAAAAGCAAGTATCTTTAAAGAGATATGGTCGGCGTGTAAGGTAATGGTGCTAACTTGAATCAAACAAGATTTATAAGCGGTGGATGTGATGAAAGTTTCTCCTAACGGAGTTTCCACAGATAGGTCAAAGTCTAATTTCTCCGAGTCAAGTTTAAACGTTGAGCACAAGCGGAGAGATAAATGAATGGGTAAAGCACCGTAAGATCAAGTAAGGTATAAACTTCGCAAGAATTTATAAATAGCTTACCGTGATCACCTCGTTTGGGTTCCTCGCATTATGACGATCACAACAAACGCTCTTCCCGGAATCGTTGACTTTGACTTTTCGGGGACGGTCTTTTGAGTCAATCCCCCATTGAACTAGGTTTCGCTCATCGCATAATCTCGGCGATATGTCCTTCCTTTCCACAATTATAGCATACCTTGAAGCTGTTGTGGGCGGTTTGACCGATATGTCCTCTTTTCCGCATTTGTAGCATATATAATGGGTGGTCGTTTCCTCCCTTAGAACCGATTCTTCATAAGCAGACCGTCGTCTTCACATGGTCGTTGTTAAATCTCCTCTTTTAAAATCTCCTCCTAACTTCGCTTCTTCTATTTTCGTGGCCATGATTACCACCGAGTGGTTACCATTTCATCCGTCATTTCTTTCTCCGCAGTTATCATTATTCATTGATCGCTATCTCCGAGCACGATCTGGTTGTGGTCCTCTCGGTTGGTAGTACTCGTTATCTCGCTCTAATAATTGAGCCACATTTTACAACATCCGAATAAAGAGAAAATTTATGAGAAATGAGATCTTGACGTATCTTTGGGTTTCAAACCTCTAAGAAACATCCGCGTCATCGTTCCTCATTCTCCACCAAATGAGGTGCAAAACTGGATAACTCGCAAACTTTGCCTCGTCTTTGAGACACCGTCATGTTGTTTTGTTCAATCGATGAACTCCACTTCCTTCATATGACCGAACACTTTCGTGAAAGTATTTGTCATTAAATAGCTTCTCAAGCGTCTCCCAAGACATCTTGAAAAGTATTTGGATGGGTACGCTTCTGAGACTCCCACCGAGTGATCCGCTTCGCCACACGAACATAAAGGTGGCGAATGGAACCTTCTGTTCTCCGTGCATCCCAAGACATCGAATATCTTGGTAATTTGTTTGACCCATGTTTCCGCCATGATCGGATCTGGCTTTCCTTAAATTCGGTGGTCCCAACTCTTGAAGCGCTTGTTTGTGACAACCCGTGAATTGCTATCATTTCCTCCTCCTGTATTTTGAACACGAGTTTCCCTCGTCGATTTTGCATGAACTGCAAAAACTTTCTAAACATCCCTCGTTCATCATCTTCTCAATGGTGTTGTTCACAGGAGGAACATTGCCGACTGTTGCACGTTCTCCTCGTTGGTGAGTCTGCAGCATCTCCACGGTCTCATTTCCATTGTTAATATTCTCGATTCGACATTCTCAAAATCTTGTCATAAAACAAGGGTTAATTAAGGAAATCAATATATCACATAATATCCTATATCTTGACCAACTAACAAATAAGCTTAGGTAGGACACACTAGCGAAGGATTTACTCGTCTCTCCCTCCTAGTTCTATTCCCGATCTCCGCAAGATATCATATCCCTAAGATCTCGATACTAAGCTGTGACACCCCAAAATAGGTATACATCACCTATTACGAGTTGTCAATACATGATGCATGAAACAACTACAACTTTATTATTACAACGGTAAAAGCGTGTGAGTTTGAATACAAATATTATCTTCTAGACAATATCTATACTCAAATAAATCCTCATCACATTTATTGATACATTATTTTACAAAAATGGTGAGGACTACTAAACAATCCTTTCTAAAACCTTCATTCCATACCCAGGCTGCATTTTCGCTATATTCTCGCGCCTCACGAGAAAAATGGAACAAAAAGAAAAAGGTGAGCTCAACTAGCTCAAGTAAAGAATATTATGACTAAGATAATATACAACAAATTATCGTTAGTCTTCAACAGGAAAAATCTAATAGAATACTGATAGACAACAAATTTTAAATCAATATTCATAATGAAATAATAATTCATTAGAAGAGTTAAGTAGAGAATGCAAACTACTATCTTCTATGTATGAATTTAAAAGTTCATCGTCTATCTTTTATCCCTGTAACATCAATCAATATACATCTGGAATCAAATATTCATCTTTGCACTACAGGCCAAAGATATTCATCAGTTGGTCATGTTCATTTAAACACCTGTTCATCTTTGCACTACAGGCCAAAGATATTCTTCAGAAATCATTCATCTTTGCACTACAGGCCAAAGATATTCTTAAGAAATCATTCATCTTTGCACTACAGGCCAAAGATATTCCATAATATCATCATTTAAGACCGAGGATGATGAAAAATATTTTTTTTAAAGAAACGAATCCAGTGAAACAAAATGACAAGGATTAAGGATTAAGGATTCGTACTTGGTTTTATCCACGTCCAAAAATACCTCAAAAATAATCATAGTGGTGTAAAATTCAAGAATGATCAAAACATGGATACAATCGAGTTAGTATCCGAATAGATGTTTAGACGAAAAGAAGAAATTTTATTTTTTAGATTGAATAATATCAGATATCGTGAATAGTCTTAGTATATCGTGAATAGTAACTCAAACACCAAAAGATAGAAATTCCACAAAAACATCTTCACGCTTCATGAATAGTACTACTAATGAATAGTAACTCGTGAATAAGTAACTCATGAATAGTAACTCGTGAATAGTAACTCATGAATAGTAACCCATGAATAGTAACCCCGACATGAAAAAATTCCAAATTTGATAAAAACTTCAGATCAACATTTCAGTATAATGATATTGAAGAAATAATATCATTACGAAAAAAAATAATATCCCTTACCTCGAAAGATCAAGACTTCTATTTAAAACCAGGATATAGGCTATGACTTGGACTTGCACCGTATAACAATACTCAAAGTATACTCAAAATACTCACAAGAATAAACCGATAATATAGAGAGAAAACTTGATTTACGGTGTGATTTTCAATTCTAACTAAGCACACCTATTTATAGGAAATTGCTTAGAACACCAAAGCAGAAAATTTAATAAATTAATATATATCAAATTCATACGCCAACCTTAGAATTCAGATCCTAGCATTTTCCACATGCCACCTTCTAGAAAAGTAAAAAAAAACGTTTTCATAAAATAAATAATTAAAACTTTCAAAAAAATCAATTATTTTTGAGCTTGAACTTCAATAATTCATAATAAATAGCCCTTTCATCAGAAAATTCGAATCTCATGAGTTTTTATAGGAAATTCAATTCTCTACAACTTTGCAGAAGAAAGTTTTCCAAATTCCAAATGGAAATTGACCGAAATCCACAAACGGGTGATTTTACATTTATAATCAAATTACAAATCAATAAATGGGGTCCACCGACATGTTTAACATGTTTTAAACATTTATTGCAACAAAAACTACTTCTTCCTCCTCAGTATACTCATATATCCCACATTCGTTGTAAAAATATCACCATTATTATATTATTAAAATATAATAATATATTTAAATGAATTATTTTATCGAAAAAAGATAAAATTTCAATTTTCAACAATTGTCACATTAAACTTTTCTCCATCTATATCCACATAAAATCAATATTTTCCTCATCATATAAATCAATAATTAATTATTCACAAATAATATTACAGAATCACAATATTGACAACCAAGCGTTCCAAGGAAGAGGGGCTTTCAATAAGAATTTCTTCTTCTTGGCGCAATTAGGTGACCAAACCTCTCCTTAGATGAGAACTTTCTAGACATTGCCAATAATGTTATCTAATAATATTATTCAGATAATATGAATTATTGCTTCGATAATGAAAATAATCGTGTAATGACAATTATTGAAACAACAAAGAATATAAAATATCAACGCAAACAATTATTGAATCAATAAAATAAAATCTTGAGCAGTAATTATCGTAACCATTATTGAGTAGTGCCTTCTTACGTAAGAATCAATAATTGGTGCAATACTGTGTCTAACCGCTTTCAACAACGGCAGTATTAGTGTGTTTTAACCACCGGGTATTCCAACAAAGATTAACGGTAACAACTAACTACGCCCGTTATTTAAAAACAACTTATATTTGTCATTTTTTTCATCCAATCGCTTTCTAGTTATATGGGGCCCACACATCATTGCACTTGCGTCGCATTAATACGAATATTCACAAAGCATTTAATATTCCACGACCAAACGAATATTCCCAAAGAACAATGAATATTTTATAACCACTTGCTTATTTTGAAATATTTGCGTATTTAACCCTTAACTATCCACATTAATCAAATCAACCCTTATTTCAAAATAATAAATAAAGGAAATTCCTTTTTATTTAAAAAATTTCGGGGTCTTACAACAGTGACAGAGATTAGGAGTTTCTTGGGATTAGCGGGGTATTATAGGCGAGTTGTGGAAGGGTTTTCCATGCTTGCCTTGCCATTGACTCAGTTGATGAGAAAGGGCGACAAGTTTGTGTGGAATGAGGAGCGTGGGAAGAGTTTCGAGGAATTGAAGAAACGACTTGTGATAGCTCCTATACTTACATTGCCGTCGGGGACGGGAGGTTACCAGATTTATAGTGATACTTCTAAGAAGGGCTTGGGGTGTGTTTTGATGCAACACGGTAATGTGATTGCTTATGCTTCTAGGCAACTTAAACCTTATGAGGTGAACTACCCGCACACATGATTTGGAGTTGGCAGCGGTGATCTTTGCCTTAAAAATTTGGAAGCACTATTTGTATGGAGAGACTTATGATATCTTCACCGATCATAAAATTCTTAAATACATTTTCACTCAGAAGGAGCTCAATATGAGGCAGAGGCGTTGGTTGGAGCTTCTAAAGGATTATGATGCTAGAATTCAGTATCACCCGGGGAAGGCAAATGTGGTTTCAGATGCTCTTAGCCGAAAGAGTTCTGGGAGTGTAGCAGCCCTTATTACACAACCTCAGCTTATTTCGGATATGGAACGACTAGAGTTGGAGTTGTATGTACGAGGTTCAGATGGGTAATTGGCAGGTATGAGAGTGGAGCCCTCTCTTATCTCGCGGGTCAAAGAAGCTCAAAAAGAAGATGGGGAGTTGTGGAGTATGGCCTTGAGAATCTAGAGGAGGGCAAGCGATCCGAGTTTCAGATTATTGATGACCATGGTGTGATTTGGTTGGGTGAACGGTTATGTGTACCGTCAGATCCAATCATTCGAGAGGCTGTGTTGGCTGAGGCTAGTTTGCCATTTTCTATTCATCCTGGTTCTACAAAGATGTATAGGGATTTGAAGAAGAATTTTTGGTGGAATGGGATGAAACGAGACGTGGCTGCATATGTTGGGAAGTGCCTCACTTGTCAACAAGTGAAGATAGAACATCAATGAGCTAGTGGTTTGCTGCAACAGTTAGACATTCCAGTGTGGAAGTGGGAGGATATCGCAATGGATTTTGTGACTGGTTTGCCGAAGACTTTTAGGAAGAATGATGCCATATGAGTAGTGGTGGACCATTTGACCAAATCGGCACACTTTTTGGCGATCCATGAGGGTTACTCAGTGGATAGGTTCGCACATATCTTTCAGCAGGAGATTATTAGACTTCATGGTACTCTAGTGTCTATTATTTCAAATCGGGACCCACGGTTAACTTCACGGTTCTGGAAAGGGTTTCAACGAGCTTGGGGTACTCGGCTCAACTTTAGTACTTCTTTTCATCCGCAAACTGATGGGCAATTCGAACGGACTATTCAAACATTAGAGTACATGTTGAGGTCTTGTGCACTTGAGTGGTCGGGTAATTGGGATGATTACTTGAGCCTAGTTGAGTTTGCTTACAACAACAGCTGGCATGCAAGTATTGGAATGGCTCCGTTTGAGGCATTGTATGGTAGGAAATGTCGGGCACCAACTTGTTGGGATGAGGTTGGGCGAAAGGGCCATAGAAGGGCTGAGTTAGTTCAAATCACTACGGAGAAGGTAGCGGTGGCTAAGGAGAAATTGAAGTCGGCTCGATCACGGCAGAAGTGTTATGCTGATAAGCGTAAGAGGACTTTAGAATTTGAACTTAGTGAGCATGTGTTTCTAAAAGTTTCTTCTTGGAAGGGCATTCGGCGATTTGGGTTGAAAGGGAAACTTAGTCCGCGTTATATTGGACCATTTGAGATTCTGGAGAGGGTTGGTGAGGTTGCATATCGGTTAGCTTTGCCTCCACAGCTAGCTCATGTGCACAATGTGTTCCATGTGTCGGTGTTGAGAAGTTACAATTATCATCCGTTGTATGTGGTGCAATATCCGTTCGATAAGATTCAGGAGGATCTTACTTGTGAGGAGAAAGCAGAGGCGATTTTGGATCGTCAAGAAAGGATTATGAGGAGGAAGACTATTCCGTTTGTTAAGGTTCTGTGGAGGAACCATTCGAAGTGAGAAGCCACTTGGGAGCTTGAGGAGTCTATTCAAGCGGAATATCTACATCTTTTTGATAATTAGGTATGTTCTATTCTTTTGATTCCGGGGACAGAATTCATTTTAAGGGGTAGGTGATGTAATACTCGGAAAAATATATATATATATTAAATAATAATTTTTTTTTTGTTATAAAACATACTAATTGGACTTTGTCATTTATTTGGGTCAAACTGGTTATTTAATTTGTTTGGGCTAATAAATATTAATAAGAGATGGGTAAATTAATTTAGTATAATTTGGGCCTTTAATATTAATTGGGTTTAATTTAATTAAATATGGATAATAATAAATCCCATTAAAAATTTGAGAGTTAATAAGAATTATTAATAAATAAATAACAATTGAAACCTAAACTTTCTTATTAGTTATACACACTGGAAAAAAAAGGAAGTGGCGCCGCACCTGTTAGAGAAATTGAGAGAAGGAGACTTAGGCAGTTTATTGTGGATTGAAGAAAGAAAGAAGCAAGTAAGTTCTTTTGCTATTATGTTGTACTATTAATAAAGCTAGAATGAGATCACACAAAAGAATCAAAAACAGTTGTTTTTTTTCCCTTTTATTTTATGTATATAATGATTAACTATTAAGTTTTACCGTTGGAATACATATGTATATAGGTATGATTCTTTTTGATGCAAATTTTCAAAGTAGATTAAAGGTCACATTATATGTATTATTTTTTTTTCTTTTTACTGTTAATTCGTTATTAATAAAATAAGGAATTCATTAGCTTCAAGCTACTGTGTTAGCATTGAATGATGTATAATATCCATGTATATATATAAAAGAATTGCACATGCATTACTTTTGCAATCAAGATTTTTTGAATAAGGCTTATTCCGGTAATTAATTGTAAAAATATGTGATATGGTATTATGTAAGACTAACAGAGAATTTGAAATTTGAAATTTACAGAAACATAATAACGATAATAATAATAATAAAATGAGTTTCTTAAAGATTTAAAGATGGAAAGAATAATTTTGCAAACATACTTATATTAATTATTATTTTGGTGATTAGTTTGAACGAAGGGAGTCTAACGAGTTGAATTTGGAATATAAATTTTGGGTATTACATTACTTGTTCCAGGTACGGATTCCGTACTCTTTCAGAGAGACTCTTTTATTTTTAATTTGTCCGTTTCATTATTTGTTTCGAAATTTAGTTTTGTCTCTCATAATTGTTCCTTCTTAAATTCGTGAGAATGTTTCATTTTGGCATTAGTATTTGTACTCTTTGGTCTAGTGTGTCATGGTTAATATTTATTTCGATATTTGTAGTGATGTACATGTTAATATATATTTTGGAGACTTGGTGTTGTTGATTCGTTTCAGTTTAACATGTACATGTTAGAACCCTTTTGTGTTAATATTATGTCGCATGTGTTGTGACATAGTATTGTTGTTAGAATACCGTAGGGTATACCGGAGCTATAACCACCTGTGGGGGTACCACAAGCATGTCCTCTTGGCACCGAGGCATGACACCTTCCGTGGCGGTGTGATCAGTCCACGGCGTCTCCGTTTTGTGTTCCATTGGGAGTTGGCCATTTGGTGTTTTGTTGTGGGAGGCGTATGGGTCGACCCTAGTTTTCTATTATGTTCTGTTATGCGGATTGGTGATGTTTGTGCCAAACACGCCTTCCAATTTTGCATGCATTGGATTCGCGGTCCAATGTGTGTGACTTGCCTGTGTGGCATTATTTGATTTGCCTATGTGGCATTATTTAACTTCACTGTGGCAAGGCAATATATTCTATTTTATTCGAGCTCGGTATGAAATAACAAATGACCATTGGATTCAAACTATTATTTCGTTGTGTTAGATTTGTTCGTTTCGTTTCAGTTCATTTCGTCTCTTTTCATTTAATTGAGTTAGTTATTTGGTTCATTATTTGTATTCTATATCCGTCTCCGGGCGTTTGGCTCATCTTTGTGTTTTCTTCCGGTGGTGTCAGGGAATCGAGGCAAGTGTGATGAGAGCTCCATTCATTCCAATGATTTAGAAATATTCTGTTTAGACTTGATGTGTCAGTTTACTTGGAATTATAATAATTATTTTATATTGTGGTTTGAGATAGTTGGAGATTTATTATGGTTTGTCTTATGAGATTTAATTATTATGAGACTATTCTTTTGTGGCTTTGAGCTTTGCTATTCAATTCATTAGTTTTGTTATGTTTTGGGTAACCCCTCTTTCTATTTCGAAAAGGGGGTGTTACAACCCTGTCAACAAAAATTTTGGGAAAAAGAAGTCTTTCTGAAGACAATGATCAGGGTACTTCTGAGGTTTCAGCTAATGAATCAGACTGTTATTATATCATGTTAATGGATAAGGATGAGAGAAATTACATCTTGCACACTAAGATTATCTCTGATAGAGGAATTATTTTTGACAGGAAAGATCTTGACATTAGTTCTTCAGACCAAGGGGTCCCGATCAATTGTCCAGATTCAACAAAACTTGTGAAAAAAGCTAAGAAACCCAATAGTTTGTACAAAGACAAGGAGATAGGAAAGGATGTAAAGAGTCACTTGAGCTTAAGTGAAACGCATAAAAGACTTGGATTGTTTAGCTTCGGTCACAAAATGGCACAGGACATTAACTGTTTGTACTAATCAGAGGCAAGTTCCGAATGAACAGTTCCCATTGAATCCCATATTTGGAGAAAAGGTGCACGGTTGCTATTCGGATAATCCTCATCTAAACAAGGCTCCGTATGTATGATGATTATCATGACCAAGAACATCCTCAAAATAATCCTCAACCCAGATAATGATCGACTTAAACTTACCTCAACTCCGCTAGATTATGAAAATGGTGTATTCATGGTGATTCGACAAAGCAGCGATATGATATGACAAGTAAATGACGTGATGCTCTATATGCACCGAAAACCCTCAGTAAAAATGACTAATTCGAAATTAGCAATTAGTCGATCGAATCATTGAAATTAATAACAAGCCTGCACCCAAATCTATAAAATTCCAAAATTTTAGGGAGTGAAGTGTGTTGGGTAAAATCTAATTACGCACAACACGCAAGTATACATGGTCAACAAGTAATAAAGTGAAAGTAGAGTATCGTTCCCACAGAGAATTATTTAATAAAAATCACCAATTATTAACCCATGACCAATTTAATCTTATTTAAACAAATAATTTAATAATTTAATTTAAAATAATTAAATAAACTATTACTAACTATCCCTAGAATGAAACAAGATATTGAAGACTTGAGATTATAATTTCACTTATTGTTACATTTAAATCAAACACACTTCCTGTTAAGCCAAATTATTTATACTGGATTGTTAATCAAGAACACGAAAGTGAAATATGGCCATCTCTCAATGCACCATACTCAAATCAAATCAAATCCACAGATGATAGAATCAATTTGAACACCCTAATTAATTAACCCACTATATCTCTATGTGAATTATAATTAAAAAGGGTTTAAGTTCAAGTTCTTATTAGACTATATATGGCGTAAAGGCATATCTCTATCCTAAACACGAATCATAAATTCCATCCATGCAGAAATCACAAACACATGCTATCATGATCAGATCTAAATCTATACTTCATCTCTCGAGTTCATATAGATTATCACGGTAATTATTAGCTAGACAATTAAGCAATTCATTACAAATCATAATAGACAATCCAAATATAGCTAATAAGACTAACAAAGAAGCATATCAAAGTAAACTACACAATAAGATCCATAGTTATCTCAAAATAGAGTTTAATTCATAAATAAACTAGAATCCATCATCCACAATTGATTAAGCATTAAAAAGATACAAATAAATAAGAAAAGAAATTAGAATTGAGATAAGCAAATCTGCATTCTCTTGCTTCCAATTTGATTCTCCAATGATAATCAATAGCTTCAATCTTCAATTCTAATCTAATCTAGGCTTCCTAATCTAAGAAAGAAAGTAAAGAATTAGATTATAGAAATCTATCCCAAGAGGGATTTAATAAACTCTTAGAATTAGCCTCCCAATCCAAGTTAAACTCAAGTATTTAGAGTTCTAATGAACATCCTAGCAAGTTAGGCAACTAAGAATCCTATTCTAGCTCAATTTGGACATCAAATAACCCAATTTCAGTTTATTCCGCCGCCGCCCTAAGGCTTCGTGTTGTGACCCTAGGCCTTCTCAGGCGCGCCCCATGCTCTGAGTAGAGACATTACGGTGTCCTAACGCGCTCCGCGCTAGGCGTAGCGCGGTCCGCGCTACGTTGTTTTCTGCTGCGATGTCCTTTGGTAAAACATGCATAACTTTTGATCCGCTTGGAGTTACGGGGAATTCCACCTATCGAATCGAAGATACTGACGAGATCTACAACTTTCATTCTTTGAGAATTGACAGATTCGAATTCGATCAAGGCGGAAATCAGGCTTGAAGTAGATGCTATGTAAATGGAAAACATGACAACTCTTAGCTTTGATCTTCGTTGATAAAAAGGTCATAACTCTCGCATCCGAGCTCCGATTGAGATGATTCAAGATGTTCCGGAAAGCTAAGAAGTATAGCTACCATAAAATCCAAGTTCCAAGCCAAGAACATACATCCAACGTGGTGTTAAATGTTCTTCAATATTCCCTTCTTGCACTTGCTTGCATATTTTAGTCCAAAAGATGTCCGAATTGTTTTTCCTTGCTTCTTCATGCCAATGTCATGTTATAACCTACAAAAAAACATAAAATGTATGAAAATTAACTAAGAACATTAATATAAGCAACTAATTCAAGTAACAGATACCGGATAAGTAGGTATAAAACCTACTTATCAAAGTTATAAAAGCAAGTTTTAGATCAAAAGGCCGCCGGAGCCGATGAGGCGATGCGCCAATGGCAGTCGACTGATGAGAGTCGAGAGATTGAGACGAGTTCGAGATCTGGGTTTGGCCGATGGCCGTCGGCCGATGAGAGTCGAGAGATTGAGGCGAGTTCGAGATCTGAGTTTGGTCGTTTCGGGACGAGAGATTGAGACTCTAGAGAGTTCGATCGCTTTCGAGATCTGGGTTTAGTATTTGGGAATTGAGATTTGAGGTTTCTGAGACTTGATTGTAGTCTGGGCTAGTAGTTAATTTGAGTATTACATATTTACATCATATTTACATCATAAAATATTATACCAATTATAGTAAATGATGTAAATATGATAATATGTTATGTTATGATGTAAATGATGTAAATATGTTATGATTTTAGTATTTTAATGATGTAATTTGAATTTTGTTATTTTGATTAATTAACAAAATAATTTGAATTATAGTATTTTATTATTTTTGAAATTTAGTATTTTTAATTTGATTTTTTTAGTATTTTAGTATTTTTTTTTAGTATTTTTAGTATTTGATGTAAATATGTAATTAGTATTTTAGTGTTGCGTAAGTGACTTTTAGTATTTTGATATGTTATACAACTATGGTAAAAGTTTAGTATTTTGATATGTTATACAACTATGGTAAAATTTTAGTATTTGAGTAAAATTTTAGTATTTTAGTATTTGAATTATGGTATTTTGATTAAATGATGTAAATATGTTCGATGTAAATATGATGTAAATAATATAAATATGATAATATGTTATGTTATGATGTAAATATGTTATGATTTTAGTATTTTAATGATGTAATTTGAATTTTTGTTGTTTTGATTAATTAACAAAATAATTTGAGTTTAAGTATTTTTTTTGAATTTTAGTATTTTTTAATTTGATTTTTTTAGTATTTTTTAATTAGTATTTTAGTATTTGATGTAAATATGTAATTAGTATTTTAATGTAAGATAGAAAGTGACTTTTAGTATTTTGATATGTTATACAACTATGGTAAAATTTTAGTATTTGAGTAAAATTATTGTATTTTAGTATTTGAATTTTAGTATTTTGATTAAATGATGTAAATATGTTATGATGTAAGTATGATAATATGTTATGTTATGATGTAAATGATGTAAATATGTTATGATTTTTGTATTTTAATGATGTAATTTGAATTTTGTTGTGTTGATTAATTAACAAAATAATTTGAATTATAATATTTTATTATTTTTGAATTTTGGTATTTTTATAATTTGATTTTTTTTTAGTATTTTAGTATTTTATTTAATTAGTATTTTAGTATTTGATGTAAATTTGTAATTAGTATTTTAGTGTTGGGTAAGTAACTTTTAGTATTTTGATTTGTTATACAACTATGGTAAAATTTTAGTATTTTGATATGTTATACAACTATAGTAAAATTTTAGTATTTGAGTAAAATTATAGTATTTTAGTATTTGAATTTTAGTATTTTGATTAAATCTGTAAATATGTTATGATGTAAATATAATAATATGTTATGTTATGATGTAAATGATATAAATATGTTATGATTTTTGTATTTTAATGATGTAATTTGAATTTTGTTGTTTTGATTAATTAACAAAATAATTTGAATTATAATATTTTATTATTTTTGAATTTTGGTATTTTTTAATTTGATTTTTTTAGTATTTTAGTATTTTTTTAATTAGTATTTTAGTATTTGATGTAAATATGTAATTAGTATTTTAGTGTTGGGTAAGTGACTTTTAGTATTTTGATATGTTATACAACTATGGTAAAATTTTAGTATTTTGATATGTTATACAACTATGGTAAAATTTTAGTATTTGAGTAAAATTTTAGTATTTTAGTGTGGCGCCCCCAAAATAGGTATACATCACCTAATACGAGTTGTCAATACATGAGTATGAAGCTTAACTACAACTTTATTATTACAAGCAGTAAAAGCGTGAGTTTGAATACAAATATTATCTTCTAGACAATATCTATACTCAAATAAATCCTCATCACATTTATTGATACATTATTTTACAAAATGGTGAGGACTACTAAACAATCCTTTCTAAAACCTTCATTCCATACCCCCAGCTCGTACTCGTTATATTCTCGCCTCCCCGAGAAAAATGGAACAAAAAGGAAAGGGGTGAGCTCAACTAGCTCGATAAAGAATATTATGACTAAGATAATATACAACAAATTATCGTTAGTCTTCAAACAGGAAAATCTAATAGAATCTGATAGACAACAAATTTTAAATCAATATTCGCAGTGAAATAATAATTCATTAGAAGAGTTAAGTAGAGAATGCAAACTACTATCTTCTATGTATGAATTTAAAAGTTCATAAATCTATCTTTTATCCACGTAACATCAATCAATATACATCCGGAATCAAATATTCATCTATGCCTTTCTGAGTGCCAAAGATATTCATCGATTAGTCATGTTCATTTAAACACTGTTCATCTTTGCACTACTGGCCAAAGATATTCTTGAAATCATTCATCTTTGCACTCTGGCCAAAGATATTCTTAAGAAATCATTCATCTTTGCACTTCTGTGCCAAAGATATTCCATAATATCATCATTTAAGGCGAGGATGATGAAAAATATTTTTTTAAAGAAAGCGAATCCGGTGAAACAAAAATGACAAGGATTAAGGATTAAGGATTCGTACTTGGTTTTATCCACGTCAAAAATACCTCAAAAAATAATCATAGTGGTGTAAAATTCAAGAATGATCAAAACATGGATACAATCGAGTTAGTATCCGGAATAGATGTTTTAGACGAAAAGAAGAAATTTTATTTTTAAATTGAATAATCAGATATCGTGAATAGTCCGTATCACGTGAATAGTAACTCACACCAAAAGATAGAAATTCCACAAAAACATCTTCACGCTTCATGAATAGTACTCGTGAATAGTAACTTCGTGAATAGTAACTCATGAATAGTAACTTCGTGAATAGTAACTCATGAATAGTAACCCCGACATGAAAAAGTTCCAAATTTGATAAAAACTTGGATAAACATTTCAAAGATAATGATATTGAAGAAATAATATCATTTGAGAAGAAAATAACATCCTTACCTCGAAAGATCAAGATTTCATTTGAAACACTTGGGATAAAGGCTATGACTTGGACTTGCCGTATAACAATACTCAAAGTATACTCAAAATACTCACAAGAATAAACTCGATAATATAGAGAGAGAAAACTTGAGTTTACGGTGTGATTTTCAATTTAACCTAAGACCTATTTATAGGAAAATGCTTAGAACAAAGCGAGAAAATTTAATAAAATATATTATTATTAATAAATTTCCTCGCCTCTTTGGAAATCAGATCCCAACATTTCCCACATGCCAACCTTCTAGAAAGAAATGATAAAAACGTTTTTCATAAAATAAATAATTAAAACTTACAAAATCAATTATTTTGAACTTGAACTTCAATAATTCATAATAAATAGCCCTTTCATCAGAAAATTCGAATCTCGCGAGTTTTATAGGAAATTCAATTCTCTACAACTTTGCAGAAGAAAGTTTTTCCAAATTCCAAACAGAAATTGACCGAAATCCACAAACCAGGCGATTTTATAAAGTTATAATCAAATTTCAAATCGATAAATGGGGTCCCATGAGCATGTTTAACATGTTTTAAACATTTATTGAAACAAAAATACTCTTCCTCCTCGTATACTCATATATCCCACATTCGTTGTAAAAATATCATAGTTAATATATTATTAAAATAATATATTTAAATGAATTATTTTATCGAAAAAGATAAAATATTAATTTTCAACAATTGTCATTTTAAAAATTTTCTCCATCTATATCCACATAAAATCAATATTTTCCTCATCATATAAATCAATAATTAATTATTCACAAATAATATTACGAGAATCACAATATTGACAACCAGTGCAGTTCCAGGAAAGAGGGGCTTTCGATAAGAATTTCTTCTTCTTGGCATGCAATTAGGTGACCAAACCTCTCCTTAGACAGAACTTTCTAGACATTGCCAATAATGTTATCTAATAATATTATTAGGATAATATGAATTATTGCTTCGATAATGAAAAATCTTTGTAATGACAATTATTGAAACAACAATGAATATAAAATATCAACGCAGCAATTATTAACTCGATAAAATCTTTGAGCGGTAATTATCGTAACCATTATTGAGTAGTGCCTTCTTACGTAAGAATCAATAATTGGTGCAATACTGGTGCTCTTCTTGTTCAACAACAGCGTATTAGTGTGTTTTAACCACGGGTATTCAATGAAGATAATCTGGTGAATAACTACGCTGTAGTTATTTAAAAACAACTTATATTTGTCGTTTTCTTCATCCAATCGCTTTCAAGTTATGGGGCCCATACACGGGCATCTGCTACTGAGTGCATGCGAATATTCCCGAAGCGATCTGAATATTCCACGACCAAACGAATATTCCCAAACAACAATGAATATTTTATAACCACTTGCTTATTTTGAAATATTTACAGTATTTAACCCTTAACTATCCACATTAATCAAATCAACCCTTACTATTTCAAAATAATAAATAAAGGAAATTCCTTTTTATTTAAAATTTTCGGGTCTTACATTTAGTATTTGAATTTTAGTATTTTGATTAAATGATGTAAATACGTTATGATGTAAATGATGTAAATATGATAATATGTTATGTTATGATGTAAATGATGTAAATATGTTATGATTTTTGTATTTTAATAATGTAATTTGAATTTTATTATTTTTTGAATTTTAGTATTTTTGAATTTGATTTTTTTAGTATTTTAATATTTTTTTTAATTAGTATTTTTAGTATTTGATGTAAATATGTAATTAGTATTTTAGTGTTGGGTAAGTGACTTTTAGTATTTTGATATGTTATACAACTATGGTAAAATTTTAGTATTTGAGTAAAATTTTAGTATTTTAGTATTTAAATTTTAGTATTTTGATTAAATGATGAAAATATGTTATGATGTAAATATAATGTAAATATGATAATATGTTATGTTATGATGTAAATTATGTAAATATGTTATAATTTTAGTATTTTAATGATGTAATTTGAATTTTTGTTGTTTTGATTAATTAACAAATTAATTTGAATTTTTAGTATTTTTTTGAATTTTAGTATTTTTTAATTTGATTTTTTTTTAGTATTTTTTTAATTAGTGTTTTTAGTATTTGATGTAAATATGTAATTAGTATTTTAATGTCGGGTAAGTGACCTTTAGTATTTTGATATATTATACAACTATGGTAAAATTTTAGTATTTTGATATGTTATACAACTATGGTAAAATTTTAGTATTTGAGTAAAATTTTAGTATTTTAGTATTTGAATTTTAGTATTTTGATTAAATGATGAAATATGTTATGATGTAAATATGATAATATGTTATGTTATGATGTAAATATATTATGATTTTTGTATTTTAATAATGTAATTTGAATTTTTGTTGTTTTGATTAATTAACAAAATAATTTTAATTTTATTATTTTTTGAATTTTAGTATTTTTAATTTGATTTTTTAGTATTTTAGTATTTTTTTTTTAATTAGTATTTTAGTATTTGATGTAAATATGTATTCAGTATTTTAATGTCGGGTAAGTGACTTTTAGTATTTTGATATGTTATACAACAATGGTAAAAGTTTAGTATTTGAGTAAAATTTTAGTATTTTAGTATTTAAATTTTAGTATTTTGATTAAATGATGAAATATGTTATGATGTAAATGATGTAAATATGTTATGATTTTTGTATTTTAATAAAGTAATTTGAATTTTTGTTGTTTTGATTAATTAACAAAATAATTTGAATTTTTTTTTTTTAATTTTAGTATTTTTAGTATTTGGTGTAAATATGTAATTAATATTTTAATGTCGGGTAAAAGTGACTTTTAGTATTTTGATATGTTATACAACCATGCTAAAATTTTAGTATTTTGATATGTTATACAACTATGGTAAAATTTTAGTATTTTAGTATTGTGATTAAATGATGTAAATATGTTATGATGTAAATATATAAATATGATAATATGTTATGTTATGATGTAAATATGATGTAAAAAAATCTTATAGCTTAGTTGGTTTGAGCATTTGTTTAAGGAGAGTGAGAGGTCTAAAGTTCAATTTTCAAGGAGAAAATTATTTTATTTTATTTTTTAAAAAGTCCGCGGGTCAGGCCAGGCTTTTTTATTATTAGTACTATTATAATTATTGTAATAATAATAATAATAATAATAATAATAATAATAATTAATAATAATAATAGTAATAGGAATAATAATAGTAATTATAATAATGATTAATAATAAGAACAACAATAATAATAGTAGTTATAATAATAGTAATAGTAATAGTAATAGTAATAATAATTATAATTAATAATAACAATTATAATAATTATTATAATTATAATAATTATAATTATTATAATAATAATAATTATTATTATTATAATTATTATAATTATTATTATTATTATAGTAATAATAATAACAACAATAATAACAATAATAATAGTAACAATAATAATTATTATAATAATAGTAATAATAATAATAAAAATAATAATATTAACAACAACAACAACAACAACAACAATAATAATAATAATAGAAATTATAATAATAGTAATAATTATATTTATTATAATAATAAAATAATAATTATAAGATTAGTAATAATTATTCTAATAATAATAATAAAAAATTAATAATAATAGTAATAATAATAATAATAATAATAATAATAATAATAATAATAATAGTAAATATAATTATAATTATAATAATAGTAATAGTAATAGTAATAAAAAAAAATATAGCACATGAAGCATGAATTTTTTTAATAATGACTTATAAGTAAAAAAAAGTTAAAATTTAAGTTATTATCAAACACTAAATGATAACAAATGACTTATAACTTAGTTTAACCAACTTATAAGTCGTTGTCAAACACCTCTAATTCAAGATATAAAGAGAACTTAATATTTGATTATAAAAAAATTACAAGTTAAGAAAAATGAGAATTTGAAAATGGGAGTTAAAAAAACTTACACACCATTGGTCCAACTTTATTATTATTATTATTATTATTATTATTATTATTATTATTATTATTATTATTATTATTATTATTATTATTATTAGTAGTAGTAGTAGTAGTAGTAGTAGTAGTAGTAGTATTATTGTAATATATAACTTCTTGAGATTATATTAATGGTATGTAGTGAATGAGAAGAAATTAAAGGAATATATGGGGGAAATCTCATGTTTTGATATAAATATTAATCCTTGCAAGATATTAACAGATAACTTGTGTTACTTCAGCGGTCAAATGACCAAAGTTCTAAATGATATGTCACAGGTTCGAATATGTTTTGCATTTGGACATAATTTTTAAATACTAAATACGAATATTTTTTGACAATTCTCCGAATACCGAATATGGTCTTACAAAAACATGCTTATTGAGATTATCTTAATTTAAAGCAACATTTTAATAGTCGTTGCAAAAAGCTGTATAAGATATGCAACGAAAATAAAAATTATTGCCAATGAATGTGGTCCATATTAGGAAACGAAATATAGCAACAAAAAAACTTTTGTTGCCCATGATGAGGAGAAATCAAGTGGTTAGAAATTTTGCAACGAATTTCTAACGAATTTTGTTTCCAAAATTTTTACAACGAATTATGAATTTCGTTGCAAAAAGTGAAAGCCTGACACAATCTGCAACGAAGGACAAGTTTTGTTGCTAAACATACACTTTTAGCAACAACTTATAAAGCTGTTGCTTGAAAAATAATTGCTAAAGTCCCATTTTTAGCAACAAAAAAACTTTCGTTGCCCACGATGACGGGAAACCAAGTGGCCGAAAAATTTGCAACGAATTTCTAACGAAATTTTTTCCCGCCAATGAATTAGCAACGAAATTTTGCAACGACTTATGAATTTCGTTGTAAAAAGTGAAAGCTTGACAGAATCTGGAACGAAGGACAAATTTCGTTGCTAAACATATACTTTTAACAACGACTTATAAAGTCGTTGCCCAAAAAATCGTTGCTAAAGGCCCATTTTTTTGTAGTGACTGCCTCCACCAAGCTCAGTAAAAGGAATAAGAAGTTTTCTGGAACATGCTGGGTTCTACAGAAGATTCATAAAGGACTTCTCTAAAATGGCAAAACCTCTGTGTAGTCTTTTAGACAAGGACTCTGTGTTTAATTTTGATGAGGAATGTAAGTCGACGTTCGAGTTGTTGAAAAAGAAGTTAACTATAGCCCCCGTAATAGTCGCACCGGATTGGAATATGCCCTTTGAGCTAATGTGTGATGCAAGCGACTACGCGGTTGGGGCTGTTTTGGGACAACGCCAAGAGAAGGTATTTCACGCCATATATTATGGAAGCAAAACTCTCACGGAGACTCAAATGAACTATACAACTACGAAAAATGAATTGCTTGCAGTGGTGTATGCGTTTGACAAGTTCCAGGCATACTTGATCGGGACTAAGGTGATAGTCTATACGGACATTCGGCTATTCGGTACGTAATTGCGAAAAAAAATGCTAAGCCACAACTTATTCGATGAATTCTCCTACTTCAAGAGTTTGATCTAGAAATAAAGGATAGAAAGGAGACCGAGAATCAAGTCGTCGATCACTTGTCTAGGCTGGAAAATCAAGGGAAATTGATAGAGGACAAGTGCAAAATCAATGAATCATTTCCGGACGAGCAATTGTTTGGGATAAATGCAGAATTTCCTTGGTATGCGGATTATGCGAATAATTTAGTGAACAACGTTCTTCCACTTGATCTCACAAGACAACAGAAAAAGAAGTTTCTTCATGACGTAAAATGGTATATGTGGGACGAACCCTATTTGTTCAAGCAGTGCGCCGACAAAATGATTAGAAGGTGCGTGCCCTACAGTGAAGTGAAGAACATTCTGCATGAGTGCCACTCATCTGCGTATGGCGGACATTATGGTAGTGAGAGGACAACAGCAAAAGTACTGCAATTTGGGTTTTATTGGCCCACACTATTCAAAGATTCCCACCAATTTTTTTTTTGCTAAATTTTAACTATATTAAAAAAGAAAAGAATTACAAAACCTCATGGAAAATCCAATCAGAATATAGCATAGACATCATAGGACAAACCCTATGATGTCATGACTATAAAAGATTAAAGGCACAGTGCCCAACAAAGCTATTACCGAAATAACCTATCATATTACAAAGAGAGCAAATTTTCCATAGGTCTAAGGACAAAAACATGAAAGCCGAGAACATATGAGCCCATCAGAGGTAACACCAGTCCAGCAGCTCATCAATTTCCAAACAGCAACACGTGTATCAGAAACTAGCAGCAACGTGAATCAGAAACCAACAGTAACGTGTAGCAGAAAAACCCCGGCAACACAGCTGCACTTCAGATTTGCTGATGCATGACCATTCAGCAGCCACCCCTGCAGCAACTATCCCCAAAGCAGTGCCAGCAAAGCTCAACAGCAACAGCAGTGTAACGCCCAAACTAGCAGCAATGTGTAGGTAACCTAGTTACATGCTTGCCCACCAAAAACACAGCAAGCCTCTTTAACCACAAAGTTTAGGGGCTAGCCCAGCCTAACAACCAACGCTGCAGCAGCAGCAGCAAAGAAGTAGTAGAAAGCCCAGCAACAGAGGAGCCAAAACCAACATCCAACGTAGCAGCCCAAAAGTAAAACATGCAGCCAGATCAGGAGAGCTGTAGACAGAGCCCAAAAACCACACGAACCGAGAAGACCACCAAGCGGAACCACTGCAACCAAAATGCTGTAGCAACCCCCACAGCAGCAGTCCAACACAGGGCGAGCACAGCACGCCTGACTTAGCTCAGCAGACAAGCCCAAAAACCTACCCTAGCCAAAAGCAGGAGATAGCAGACTTGCCCAAACAATGTAGCAGACTACATCAAACAACAGAAAATAGCAGACTAGCCCAGCCATACAAATTACAGACTGGACATCCAGCTAATAGACAACAAAAAATAGCTACGCATACCAAAGCAACATCAGAAATTTGCTGCTACAACATTGGAAAGTTAGCAACCGATATATAGAGCCAGCAGAGAGTGTACACCACTGACTGCACAAACAACAGCAGCTGCAGAATATGCAAATAACCCCGAGCTGCAGTACACATCCAAACCCCAGCTGTTGTAGCAAACCAAGAGCAGGAACCAGCAACTCCCAACCACATCAGCAGAAGTGGAGTAGGCAGACAGGCTAAGCAACTTCAATATTTACCCACTTAGCACACCCGGGGAGCTACAGCAGCAGAACCTCCCCAAAGACCAAACCAGCCCATCACAATACAAAAAGCACCGCAGTAGAAGAACACTGCAACATGAAGAATTCAGCTGCAGCAAATAGAACAGCCCCAGATGACAGTTGGACAAAAAAATAAATTAATAAATAAAAAAAAAAAAAACCAGCTGCCGCTGTCTAGCAGACCAGACCAGCCCTCATATCAGCGGGGATTCTGCACCAGACAGATATCACGATCAACAGCAAATTGAAATATGCAACATAGGCCAGGACAAAACTGCATAGTTCCAGGGAGCAAACTCAGCAGCAGAGATAGTTAAGAGGCAGTAGCAGTGCAGACATATGGCATAACCTGCAACAATAAAGAACCAAATCCAAGACCAAAACCCAAGACGACCCAAGCCTGCCCAGAATATACAATAATATGCATTATAGAAAACAACATCAGGAGATTCAAAGCACCAAGTGATTAAAGCACACCCTATCCTGGACACGCTTAAACTTGAGATTAGTATGAAGTCTACACTTAATCAAATTCATAATGTCTTGAACCAGAATCCGGACAGGAGTAATTTTGTTTGAGAATATCCTAGTATTACGCTCGTTCCACAACTTGTAGACAACAGCAGCAAACCCAAGGTGAATAAGGCTATGATGGAAGCTTGGATTTGAGTAGTGGATAAGATAATCAGTTATTACACTCCAGATTCTACTACTACCTCTCCAACCACAACGTCGAAGAACAAAGATCAGAGCCCGGAAGGAGTAGTTACAGTGGAAAAACAGATGATCAAATGTTTCCAACTCAGTGGAACATAATACACATAAGGGGTTAACCTGCAGACCATAGTTAGACAGCCTATCCAAAGTACGAAGCCCTCTATGACATGTCAACCACAGGTTGAACGAGAATCTCGGGGTCAAAATTTATGCCACACCAATTTGAACCACGGCACAGCAGACCCAGTTTGCCTAATAGAGTGCCAGATTGTAGAGGCTTTAACCTCAATAGCAGAAGTATCCTCCCAGAGTACTTGATCAAGCTTAGAGGGATCATAGTGCCTATTGACATCAAAGGAATCCCTAAACACAATGAAATCATTATGGTTGGATGATGGGAGGGACCAGGAGGAATTCCCAATGATGTGGCTAACAGAAGCATTAGGCCCCAGACCAGAGTTAATAATCAAAGAGGAATGAACAGAGGAGGCCAAAGGGACCCCATCCAGCCACGGGTCAAACCAGAGGCTAGTATTCTCCCCATTACCAATACGAAACTGGATGTGTTTTGCTGCCAAATTCCTAAGCTGCAGAACTTTCCTCCAAATCCAAGAACAGTCATTTGGAATAGGCATACACCAGAAGAGTTTTGATTTAAGATTAGCACGCACCCAAGAAGCCCAAAGAGAACAGAGATTTGGATTTACAATCCTCCAAAGGTGCATTATAATCAATGCTCTATTCCAGTCCTCTAGGTGCTTAATAGCAAGACCCATTCGGAAAAAGGTAAAGCAATTTTACTCCATGCTACTTTAGCTCCATATTTACCCAAAGATGGGCCCTTCCATAAAAACCTACTCATGATGGATTTGAGATCTTTAAGCACCGCAGCCGGGAGAATAAAATGGGAAGACCAAAAGGATTGA
The DNA here is from genome assembly GCA_020205615.1 of Panax quinquefolius. Lineage (NCBI taxonomy): Eukaryota > Viridiplantae > Streptophyta > Magnoliopsida > Apiales > Araliaceae > Panax > Panax quinquefolius. The sequence goes on from CM035174.1 coordinate 28,545,055, forward strand.
ATAGAGAAAATTACGGACTTGATTAGTTGTAGTCTCCCGGCATAAGAGAAAAACTTATTAGTCCATGAAGAGATTCTAGCCTTAACCTTTGCAATAAGAGGATCGCAATCAGCATGACTAAGCTTTGAGGTTATCAAGGGAACCCCCAAAAACTTTGCAGGAAATTCACCTAATTGAAACCCTAGCACATCCAAAATGACCGCAGCCTGAGGATCAGGAACCTGGGAGAGGAAGCACATGCTCTTAGAGTCATTTACATAGAGGCCTGATAGGGCAGAGAAGTTGTCCAGACATTTATTTATAATTTTAACCGAATGGATATCGCCATGAGAAAATAGAATAAGATCATCCGCAAAGCACAAGTGAGTAATGGAAAGAGTCTTTGTTTTCCAGTGGAATTTGAAATGAGGCTCCCTAGATACCTTAGATAACATTGTAGATAAAACCTCCAAAACAATAACAAACAGGTAAGGCAATAACGGGTCTCCTTGCCTTAAGCCTTGGGCCCTTTTAAAGAAGCCACAAAGGGAACCATTGACCTTAACCGAAAAGAAAGTGGAGGTGATGCAGGCTTTGATCCAGAAAACAAATTTAGGAGGAAATTTGAGTAGACGAAGAGCTGCCAACAAGAAATCCCACGAGACGGAGTCAAAAGCTTTTCTGATGTCAATTTTCATAGCACAACGAGCCGGACCGTAAGGCCTATGGTAATTCCTGAACAGTTCTTGAGCAAGGAGGATATTGTCCCCAATCCTTCTACCCGAGACAAAAGCAGCTTGGCAAGGAGAAATAATTAAAGGTAAAATAACCTTTAGTCTGGATGCAATTATCTTTGAGATACATTTGTATGTGGTGTTACAGCAAGATATAGGCCTATAATCCTTCATGGACGTAGGATGAAGAACCTTTGGAACCAGTGCAATGGCTGTAGAGTTTGTACCTCTAAGCAAGCAACCTTGTTTGAAAAAGGAATGAATCGCTAGAGTAAAATCCTTACCAATTATATCCCACGAATGCAGGAAGAAATTGACATTGAAGCCATCAGGGCCAGGGTTCTTATTTTTCTTCATTGATTTTAGAGTAGACAAAATTTCTTCATCAGTGATATCTCTCTCGAGGGAAGAAGCTTGTATGGGAGAAACCGTTCGGGGAAAAGGAATGGAGAAGTTCTGGATATCAAGGCGGTTAGCCAGGGAAGGAGACCCAAGCATAGAGTGGAAGTGATTGACAGCAATGTCTTGAATTTCCTTATGATCGGAATGGAGAACCCCATCTCCATCCTCAATAGCAAGAATTTTGTTTTGATTCCATCTGTTTTTTACCTGGTTATGAAAGTACCCCGTGTTTTTATCACCATCTTTAAGCCATTGAATTCGAGATTTTTGTTTTGATAACTTCTCTTCATTCAACAAGGCATTCCATAAATCATTAGAAAGGAATCTTTGGCGTTGTAGAAGAGATAAGTCAGCAGGGTCACGAGAGACAGCAATTTGAGTCTCTTGAAGAGCCAATCTGGCCTTATCAACCAGAGAAGACAGATTTCCGTTGGTATTATTAAGGATGCAAAGAGCCCGCTTTACTTCTTTCAGCTTCCTGGCCAAGATTTGCAAAGGATCTCCAGTAGCATGTATATTCCAAGCATTCCGAACCACGTCGGGGAAATAATCAAGATCCAACATGAAGTTAAAGAACTGAAAAGGTTTGGGACTAGAAGGTAGAACAGAACCTATTTTGACCACAACCGGACAGTGATCAGAGAGGTCTCTGGGAGTAAAGTAAGCCTAAGAAGAAGGAAACCGTTGCAGCCACAGGTCATTCACCAAAGCCCCATCTAACTTTTTAAAAATAGGTTTAGAATCACTTGAATTCCACCAGGAGTGGGTAGACCCAACCGCCCTGAGATCTGCAAGATGCAAATCAGAGGTACATTCAAGGAAATCTTGCATCCCACTGTCCCAAGAATCATTCCCACCAAAGATTTCATCAGCAGAAATGACCTCATTGAAGTCCCCTTGAAAACACCAAGGAATATTTATGGAAGGGGCGAGGGTTCTCAGGTCCGCCCAAAGAGCCTTCCTACCCGAAGGGGTATTGAAACCATAGATAACCGTAACAAACATGTGTAAATTAAGAGCAACAGACATAATATCACAATGAATATATTGAGAAGACTTAGAAATAATATTCACATTCCAAACAGTCGGGTCCCAACCCACCCAAACTCTCCCATCACATGATACTCATAATTAAACTGCCATTGCCATCTATTACGAATAGCCATAAAAATAGTATTAGCTTTGGGAGCTTTGACTCTAGTTTCGACTAGGCCAACAAAAGAAATATTATGCTTAAACAAAAGAGCAAGGACACTATCCTGCTTTGACTTCGTATTTACACCTCTAATATTCATAGAGCAAAAATTAACCATTACTATATAATAAATTAAGTTGGGGATTTCCCTCCCCCTCCTCCTCCTCCTCCTCCTCCTCCTCCTCCTTTACTCTTCTTCTTAGATGAAGGGCCTACTTCCAACCCACCTTTGGCCTTAGATTTGAGCTCGCGGCCAGCCTTTTCATCAATAACTTTAAGCCTACCCAAAAGAGGGTTGGGAGAGGGAGTAATGTCGGTGTCAGAGAATTCCAGACTCCCATCAGGAGGGGCTAACGGTTTGAATGGATTATTAGCATGACCACCAGGAGTGGATAGATCCATACTGGCCTGAGGCTTTGGGCCTTTAGAAACCAGTGTCCAGTCATTTGATGGAATCGGAATAAGGACTGAAAGAGAGACTGGTATAGATGTAGAGGTAGATACAGGGTTATGGGGCACGGGATTTACCACCACCTGAGCTTTCGGAACCCACTTATAATTAGCAGAAGGGCAGCTTACAAGGGAATTCCCAAAAGATTTACAGTGAGAACAAGTTTGAGGCCTGTTCTGGTATTCTACCCTAACTGAGACAACCTTTTCAGTGTTCGATTCCTCTTCAATAACAACCACATCCAGGCTACTAGGCAAAACTGAGGTAGGGGTAATCTCAATACAGACTCTAGCAAAGTTCATTGGCTCCAATTTTTCTGTTACTTTGTCCACAAAAAGGGGGTTACCCACCGCACTAGCTATATAACTCAAGCCAGTCGAGGATAAATATGACAAGGGAATATTATGAAACTTCACCCAGACCGGAGCTTTTGTACATGATTCAAATTGGAAATCCATACCTTCCTTCCATTGCTTAAGGCATAGCAGTTTATTTGAGATATACCAAGGGCCAAGAGCTAACACATTGTCACGATCCTCATGGGTGGCAAATTTGAAGATAAAGTACCCTTTATCCTGCAGAAAAACGTTCTTAAGCCCAAGCTTATCCCAGAGATTATGGACCGATTCCTCAATAAGCTTGAAAGGTAAACGAGAATGAAGGAAGCTACCCACAAGGCACGTATTCCATAAACTGTTTCCTTTAAATAGAACTTCCGGCGGAGGCCTAACCAGAACAGACCCATTTTCAGTCGGAGGGGGGCAGGAGGCAGGAAATCAAGTTTGAAAAGGGTTAAAGGTTCACCCTTAGCAACCACCGAACTCCAAGAGGGCTTAGCCTGCAAATCCTTGACAACCCCAACCTCCCCGGGTACAGCAGCTTTAGTATCTGTTGAAGTCACCTTAGCCGAACCAGGTGAGCCTAACAGTTCCCCTTCTTCTAAACCAGACTCCAAATTTCCAACAGACTTCATGATAGAGCTATCAGTTCTAAGAGAACTTTTATCAAACAAATCAGAGGCATTAACATGACGGTTTGGTTGCCCCTTACAAGCAAATTCATTTACATTGTGAATAGAAAACCCCTTAGCAAGAATGAATTCCATAAGCTTGTTGCTTTTTTTTCGCTCAAAAGCAGCATCTATATTACCTTGATGAGAGATGTGTTGCGCAGCTTGGAAAACTTCCTTTGAAATAGTACCCTGGATGAGCCCAAGACTAGCTTCAATATCACTGTTAGAGTCGGATTCTTCAGAGTCAGCATTTACCTCAACTGGAATGGGCTCCGATTCAGCCATGTCCGGCTCGGTCAGGAGGGAGGAGTTAGGGTTCGAGACTCCAAACTCGGTGAATAGGTCCCTAGATGGGCTGCTTGAGGAATTCCTGGCCGAAAGGTGTGAATGGTCCACCATCTCAAACACAAAAATGAATAGATCAGAGAATTCGAGTGGGGAACGACTGTCGAGCTAGAGATGGGATGAAATTAGGGAGGCGAGTCTGTGAATCCGGAGAGCTGTCTTGTGAGGAGAGTCTAACGAGTGAGAAGAGTCTGACGAGCTAGGGATGGGGTGAAATGAAATGAAATCGATCTGGTGAACGGGAGGTCAGGAGTGGCCGGACGGTGGTAGGGAGATAGGAAACCTAGAGAGAAGGGAGAGCAAAAATGTCACATCCTCGACGCTCTACGCCCACCAATTTGTCAAAACATGTGATAAATGTCAAAGGGTGGGCAACATTTAGAAAAGGAATGAGATGCCTCTACAAATGATTCTCGAAGTTGAAATTTTTGATGTATGGGGCATTGATTTCATGGGGCCGTTCCCTTCCTCATTTTCCAATCAGTACATTTTGCTTTGTGGTGGACTATGTGTCAAGGTGGGTTGAAGTAGTAGCACTACCTTCCAACGACGCTAATGTGGTCCTTAAATATTTACAGAAAAACATTTTCATGAGGTTTGGCACGCCAAGAGCAATTATAAGTGACGAATGTAGTCACTTTTGCAACAAATCATTCACAACTCTATTAGCGAGGTATGGGGTCAACCACAAGGTAGCGACGACGTATCACCCTCAAACCAGTGGACAAACTGAGGTTTCGAACAGGGAAGTCAAGAAAATATTCGAGAAAGTGGTGAATCCGAATCGTAAGGATTAATCGCTCCGGTTGGATGATGCATTATGGGTATACCGAACTGCGTACAAGACACCGATCAGAATGTCACCATATCAACTATTATACGGAAAGGCATGTCACTTACCAGTCGAACTACAACATAAGGCTTATTGGGCAATTCAGAAACTCAATTTCGATCAAGCAGCTATAGGGGAAAAGAGATTACTTCAAATAAATGAGCTCAACGTATTTCGCCTTCAAGACTATGAGAACTCCAAGTTATACAAGGAAAAGGTAAAGAGATTGCACGACCAGAAAAGTATGCGAAGAACATCGAATAGGGACAATCGATCCTTTTTTGTTGACTCACGGTGAGATTGTTCGCAGGAAAGCTCAAGTCGAGATGGTCGGGACCATTCACTATAAAGCGGGTGTTCTCTCATGGAGCCGTTGAACTTTACAGTCGAAATCCATTAGAAACTTTTAAAGTCAACGGTTAAAGCACTATTAAGGTGGCGAGTCCAACATCGATGTCATCGCCATCACATTGTCCGATGCACCATGAACAGGAAGTTGTCAGGCTGAACGACTTAAAATCAAGCGCTAATTGGGAGGCAACCCAATCTTTCTTTTATTTTTTGTAGTTTCATTCATAATTGTTAAAATATAGTTTTTATTAAGTTATTAGGTAGGTATTATTTAGTAAAAGTCTTGTTAATCTCTCAAGCATGCTCAAATTTATTAATAATCTAATAACTTTCGTGTTTCATGGCTTGCAGGATGGGAAAATGCAAATTCGGTGGCATAGCATGAAGGAAAGAAGAGAAAAGTGGCCAACTTACAGTGGGCATGCCCGCCGGGCCGGGATCAATTAGCCTTATACCCCCCCACTGGGGCGGGGGTCCTTGAACCTGTGCTCTTAAAATCGGCAGTCACACAGCCACACGCCCAAATACTTCATCTTCCTAATTGAATCCCACTTTCTCCTACATAACACCCACGATTTACAACTCCTAACACATTACTTCTACCCATTACCTAAATCCATTGAACCCACTTCACCCCCACGATTTCCACTACCCCACCTTTTTAATCCACCAATACACCCAATCATACCACCTCTATATATTGCCACATCTCATCCCAAATTCTTCACAGAACTCTGCAACTATTTTTGAATTAGGGCATTCACAGAGGCTATTTGAGAGCAAGTTCGAGTGAATACTTGGTGTTCCAATTCATCACTTCCAAGTACCATAATAGATCAAGGTTTCAATTTGGGGAGGATACACCACTTTGCACACCAAGTGTTTGAGAAGTTGAGTGAACCAAGTGTGAAGGGAAGGTAGTGTGTTGACAGTGAGTTCAGACAGTCGGATTCGATGGCGTCGCAACCAACATCTAAACGCCAAATGGGAGAGAGTTCACGATCCGCACAACCGACACGCACCTTTGATCGCCGAAAATTTATGAGTGTCGCTGCCGCAACCCAGTATGATTATATGCTGACAAAAGCCCTTACACCGGAGCGGGGGTTGGCACCAGATCCCGTTGATGGGGAGATGATGCCTCAAATCTACCAGAATGGGTGAATAAATTCACCCAAGAGCTGGAACCCGCCGTGGATAATATAGTTAAGGAATTTTATGCAAACGCCGAGGACAAAGCCCTATTCAACGCTTTTGTGCGGGGTCGCTTGATCCCGTTCAGTGCTGATGCCATAAACACCTATTATCAGCTGCGGGTGCCCCGACAATGCCAGTATGCCCAACTACATGATTTTGATTCGGACTATGATGAAATACTCAAGGAAATGACTAAGACATGCACAACATGGATCAAAGGTCGGAAGGGAGGCACAATGTTCCATAGCAAAGATCTAAGTCGGTATGGCAAAATTTGGTATGCATTCCTATGTGCTAAATTGTATCCATCTCAACACACCTCAGACGTGACCAAAGAGAAGGTGTTACTGCTATACGCGATTGTGCAAGACTTTCTCATTGATGTCGGGGCCATTATTTGTTTCTCCATCCGCTGGTGCTTACGTGGAAACTTTTCGGGCGGCTTGCCACACCTATCACTCGTATGTGGGTTGTGTGTCATGCCGGTGTGAGATGGTGCGACGATGAGCCCACACAGATGCCACTTGCATTGCTAGACTCCATAATGATAAGACGATATTCGAAGATGGGTAGGGGCGATTCTATCCTCAAGGATTTGGGTTTCATATTTCCACCGACGGAAGACGGTCGGTGGTCAAGATACCTTGGAGGATGAGGATGAGGCTATGAGAGATCAAGGAACCGAGCATGTACCGCAGACCGAGGCACTATCCACTCCTCAGTTCCTTGACTTTCAACGTCAAATGGATGCACACAACAAGGCAGCACGTCGGGAGATGCGGCGACTCGCATTAAGGCAAGACCACATGTTTGATGCTATGAACGCGTCATTCGCTTCACTCAACACGACGTTTCAGAGTTTCAATCCGGTGATATAATTTCCATATCGTGATAGATGCCACTACCGAGGTTTCCACCAAGTGACTCAGATGAAGAAGATCAACCACCACCTCCCCAAACTTAGGCGATTGCAGGGAAGTCCTCACGCACTTAATTTTGATTATTTATCCAATGAGGGCATTGTATTACTTATGTTTGGGGGATTTAAATTCTTGTTTGCATGCATATGTAGTAGTTATGGTTAAATTTGTCATTGCATTCTAGTTGTGCATAATAGCTTAGGTTATTTTTGTTATTGCATTGTTTTCATTCCTATTATTATCTCTTTTTGTTTTCTAAAAAAAATTAAAAAAATTAGTTAAATATTGTGTTTGCATTTGTCCAACAGTGTTGCAGTTCACGTTACTTGTGGGCCAATGATGAGATTGAGAATAAGTTAACCAATACAGTATTGATTATTATAACTGTGATATAATTTTTGTTATGAATCGAATCTTGCGCTTGTTTGAAACTGTCATAAAAAGGTTAGCACGTTAATGACATCTTTGTTGGCTGGTCAGTTCAAATTGATACATAAATAGTTTCTAAAGGATAATGCTAGAGTAAATGAGAAAATAACAAGGATAGGCACTAAAGGCAAAAATTAGTTAAGAACCTAAGTTTGGGGGAAACGTAGGGTGTATAAGCTAAAAGAAAAGAAGAAAAAAAAGAAATTTTTTTTTGAAACAAGTTGAGTCTTGTGGTGGGTGGAGGAGAGATACTCCCCATAAATGATAAGTAGGTTTTATACCTACTTATTTGGTATCTGTTACTTGAATTATTTGCTTAATCTCATGTTTCTTAGTTACTTTTCATGCATTTTGTATTCGTTTTGTAGATTATAGCTTGGGAGTTGAAATCATGAAGAATTGGTATGAAAAGCGAATGAAAAAAAAAGCAATCCGGACATCGTTTGGGCTTTTATGCTTATTTCATGTTCTTGGTTTGGAACTTGGATTACATGTAGAGCTTCTTCTTAGCTTTCCATAACATCTTGAATCATTCCAATCGGAGTTCGGATGCAAGAGTTATGACATTTGTACCAACGGACATCGAACGTCACTGTTTTGGATGGCCATTTGCACAGCAGTCACTTCCAGCCCAATTTCGACCTTCATCTGTTCGTTATTTCTGAAATCTTAAAGAATGAAAGTTGTAGATCTTGTCGATATCTTTGATTTGATAGGTGGCCAGCCTCCTAACTCTTCCCGGATCAAACGTTATGGCCATTTTCCCAAAGGACGTCAGAGCAGAAAATTTTCTTTCACAAAACCGCCACCGGGGTGGGTATACATGGCACAAAGCAGGCCCCTAGCCCGCCGGGGAGGGCCCAAATCAAGCATAAACCTCCGCCGGAGTGGGGGTAGCCCAGAAAATGCGCGAAAAGTGCGAATTTTGGTCCAATTTGAGTCCGGAAAGGATTGTTTAGATCCGATTGACACAAGGACTTCCAAGAGAACTTCCAAGAGGACTAAAAGACATATGAAGATACTTATATAAGGAGGAGAATCACAAGGATTAGGGAGATTAGAGACTAGATAGAGGATTCAATTAGATTAGATTAGAGTAAATTAGATCAAAACACTAGTTCTAAATAGTTTTGGAGATTGAAGCAACTTGAAGACCATTGAAGATCAAGAACAGGAGCTTGAGGAAGATGGAGATCTACTGACAACAGATTTATTCTTTACTCTACTCTTATTTTTATTTTTCAATGTGTATTCAATTGTGGATTCTTAGTTTTAATTCAATAATTATGAACTAATTCTTTGTTTGAGATTACAATGGATCTTATTGTGTAGTTTATTTTAATATGCTTCGCTATCAATTATTATGTTCTATTGTGAGGATTGTCTATTATGATTTGGACTTAATTGTTTAATTGATTGGCCATCAATTACCGTGATAATCTATATGAACTCGAGAGATGAAGTATTGATTTAGATCTTATCATGATAGCATGTGTCATGAATTTTGTCAATAGCAGATTTTTGATTATTGTTAAGGTAGAGATACGCTTGACATCGCATGTAATCGGATAAAGAACTTATTCTTCAACCTTCTTCAATTGTAATTCACATAGAGATATACTGGGTTAGTTGATTAAGGTGTTTAACGGATTTCTATCTTGATTGTGGATTGATGTTAATATGGGTATTATGCATCGAGAGGTGGTTTTATCTGCTTTAGTGTTCTTGATTAACAATTCAGGATAGAGAATAATTGATGAGAAGTGTGTTAACTTAAATGAAGCAATAAGTGAAGTTGTGATCTTAAATCTCTGTTATCTTAATTTAACTAGTGGTAATTAGAATTAGTTTACTTATAAATTGAAATTCATTTGTTTAAATAAGATTGAGTTGGTTACGGGTTAGTACTTGGTAATTTTTATTAAACAATTCCACGTGGGAACGATACTCTACTTTCACTTTATTACTTGTTGACCACGTATACTTGCGTGTTGTGCGTAACTAGATTTTATCTAACAAGTTTTTGGCGCCGTTGCTGGGGAATTAGTTTAATATTTTTTTACCAATATTAATTTCAATCAAATTAGTCTTAATTTAAATATTTTTATTTTTATTTTTAATTCTCTTCCTATATTTCTCTCTTTTCAGTACCATGGATGACTTTGCGTATCAATGGCCATTTACGAACATGACTCAACCAAAGGAAAGCGAGGATTGATGGACTTAATACATCTTATATAGAGCCAATACAAATTGAGGTAACTTCGAAGACGTTGGAGGTTATTCGAGCCCAACGGAGTTGAAGGATGGTAAGAATGACTCAGCCAAGGGGAGCAGAGATTGACAGACTCGCAACACTTTTCGCAATGTCAGCACAGATTGAAGAACTTTCGAGGAAGTTGGACATTTTGCGATTTTGATGGAGTCGAAGGATTGCGATTATTTGTGACTATTATCTTTGGCAATCACCCGAGTAATCAATGCACCATCAATCTTGGGCCGGTACAGTATGGTGGTAACTACCTCAATCAGTATGCATATGATAATTATGATCAAGTATGTGGGTATCACCCGGATTCTTCATGGAGCTACAACTATCAAGACCAAAATACTCTATTCCAGATCCAACATACACGCCAGATTTCTCATATCAACCTCCATTAAAAGAAGAATAGTCAAAGTTAGAGGAATTTTTGTCCAAGTTCATAGAATCAAATGAGGAGAGGAGGATGAATCAAGAGATATCACGTCACAATCTGCAAAATAAGATAAATCAATTGACCAAAGCCGTAAGCAACCTTCCTCGAAACAATTGGTGTTATGATGAGAATTCCAAGATAGATGAAGTTCCCGAGCCAAATCTACAACTGGATGAGCCACAAGATATCAAAAGTGTGGAGACAATTGGGGATAATGAAATAGAGGTCGACGAAGATCTAAATGTGTCTCCACCAACGATCAAAGAGGCAGTAAGATTTGCAAAATCATGCCCACTTGGTAGTCATGTCGTCGGCGAAGCTCTTGATGACATAAGAGCGAGTACAATTTTGAATCCATGGTGGGACGAGAAAGAGAAGATAGACGAAGAGCCCATTGTGTGTGATAAGCTTTCATTCCCCAAAGTGATCACTTACACAATGGAGAAAACACCTAGCTGTGGGACGTTCTTGATTGAGATCATACCAAATCAGAGCATGCTAGGTGACTTGGAAGCGATGGCTATCACAAATGGGAACCTACCAAAAGCTACATTATTTTCGATGGATGGAGGGTTCCTCAATTATCGAAGAAGAATTGGATAGCGTTGACCAGACAAAGTCAGGCTGAAAGGCTATAAATCAAGCGCTGACTAGGAGGCAACCCAGGAATTTTTATTATTTATTTATATGCTTTCCTAGTTTATTTAGTAGATAGGAATCCAAGTGTTATTCTAATCCATGTTGTCTCTCTTCATTGCAGGTATTGGAGGTTCAATGGATAGGAAAATGATCGTCGCCGCCAGCACCACCATCACCACAAGCTTAAATGATTACAGGGAAGTCCTCGTCCATTTCATGCTTTATTTTACAATGCGGACATTGTAATTGTTAAGTTTGGGGGAGTTAAATAATTTAGGTTTATTTATGTTTGCATTCATGTAGTGTAATTGCATAATAGTTTGCATAGTAGAGTAGTTGCATAATAGTTTGTATTTATAACTATAAAAAAAAATTCAAAAATTCAAAAAAAAAATTTAGTTAGTTACTATGTTCATTTGCATGATTCCAGCTGTTAGATAGTTACAATTTATTTTGGCCAATGATGAGATTGGAATTGGTTAGACAAGTATAGTACTGAATATTAGAGCTTTGATGTGATTTCTTGTTATGAATTGAGTCTTTTTACATTTGAAACCGGTATAATAAGGATATACAGACAAAAAACAAACATTGATTGATTGAGATTAAATTGATACATAATGGGATTCTAAAGGATAATGCTAGTTTGAATGAAAGAATGACAAGAACAAGTAGTGATGGCTAAAGTTATACAAGAACCTAAGTTTGGGGGAAAAAGTGGTGTATATAAGCTTCTAAAAAAAAGATATTGAGTTGAATAAATTGAGTCATGTGGTGGGTCGAGAAGAAGCGTGAAATGCACTCCTCATAAACACAGGCGTGAGATGGAGCGTAAAACGCACTCACTATCCAAAAAGAAAAAGAAAAAAAATAGAAAAAATAAATAAATAAATAAAATGGGAAAAAGAGCAAAAAGCCCCCGTAGATGAAAAATGAAGCATAAATATCCCATGTTGACCCTCGATATTGGTAATTGTTTGATTTTAGTTGGATCTAGCTTGTTTTTGGATTTCATGAGTTTACACTGTATGATGCCTTCGAAGAGACTTATTATGTGTTAAATTTGATTTTATATCAGTTAACATTGTTGTGGAGCACACACACACACTATATTAGTGATAACAGTCTAAGATTTGATGATTGATTGAGAAGTTACTAATAAGTTTTGATATGATGTATTATCGTGTTTACTTGATTTTTCTAAGGCCGGTTGAATAGATTTGTTTTTATCATTACTGCTGGATTCGTAGGCATGTAGATTAGTTGCATTGCATAGTATTGTTGTTTTGTGTTTTTACTTGAGGACAAGCAAAGGTTTAAGTTTGGAGGTATTTGATAAGTAGGTTTTATACCTACTTATCCGGTATCTGTTACTTGAATTATTTTCTTAATCTCATGTTTCTTAGTTACTCATGCATTTTGTGTTCGTTTTGTAGATTATATGCTTGGGAGTTGAAATCGCAAAGAATTGGTATGAAAACACAAAGAAAAGTAATCCGGACATCGTTTGGGCTTTTCTTCTTATTTCATGTTCTTTGTTTGAAAGTTGGATTACATTGTAGAGCTTCTTCTTAGCTTTCCAGAACATCTTGAATCATTCCAATCGGAGTTCGGATGCAAGAGTTATGACATTTGTACCAACAGACATCGAACGTCACTGTTTTGGATGGCCATTTGCACAGCAGTCACTTCCAGCCCAATTTTGACCTTCACCCGTTCATTATTTATGAAATCTTAAAGAATGAACGTTGTAGATCTTGTCGATATCTTCGATTTGATAGGTGGCCGGCCTCGTAACTCTTCCCAGATCAAACGTTATGGCCATTTTCCCAAAGGACGTCAGAGCGGAAAATTTTTCTTCACAAAACCGCCGCCAGGGTGGGCATACATGGCACAAAGCAGGCCTCTAGCCTGCCGGGGCGGGCCCAAATCAAGCATAAAACCCGCCGGGGCGGGGGTAGCCCAGAAAATGCGCGAAAAGTGCGAATTTTGGTCCAATTTGAGTCCGGAAAGGATTGTTTCAATCCGATTGACACAAGGACTTCCAAGAGAACCTCCAAGAGGACTTAAAGACATATGAAGAGACTTATATAAGGAGGAGAATCACAAGGATTAGGGAGATTAGAGACTAGATAGAGGATTCAATTAGATTAGATTAGAGTAAATTAGATCAAAACACTAGTTCTAAATAGTTTTGGAGATTGAAGCAACTTGAAGACCATTGAAGATCAAGAGCAGAAGCTTGAGGAAGATGGAGATCTACTGACAACAGATTTATTCTTTACTCTACTCTTATTTTTATCTTTCAATGTGTATTCAATTGTGGATTCTTAGTTTTAATTCAATAATCATGAACTAATTCTTTGTTTGAGATTACAATAGATCTTATTGTGTAGTTTATTTTAATATGCTTCGCTATCAATTATTAAGTTCTATTGCGAGGATTGTCTATTATGATTTTGACTTAATTGTTTAATTGATTGGCCATCAATTACCATGATAATCTATATGAACTCGAGAGATGAAGTATTGATTTAGATCTTATCATGATAACATGTGTCATGAATTTTGTCAATAGCAGATTTTTGATTATTATTAAGGTAGAGATACACTTGACATCGCATGTAATCGGATAAAGAACTTATTCTTCAACCTTCTTCAATTGTAATTCACATAGAGATATAGTGGGTTAGTTGATTAAGGTGTTTAACAGATTTCTATCTTGATTGTGGATTGACGTTAATATGGGTATTATGCATCGAGAGGTGGTTTTATCTGCTTTAGTGTTCTTAATTAACAATTCAGGATAGAGAATAATTGATGAGAAGTGTGTTAACTTAAATGAAGCAATAAGTGAAGTTGTGATCTTAAATCTTTGTTATCTTAATTTAACTAGTGGTAATTAGAATTAGTTTACTTATAAATTGAAATTCATTCGTTTAAATAAGATTGAGTTGGTTACGGGTTAGTACTTGGTAATTTTTATTAAACAATTCCTCGTGGGAATGATACTCTACTTTCACTTTATTACTTGTTGACCACGTATACTTGCGTGTTGTGCGTAACTAGATTTTACCCAATAATAAACACAAGCGTGAGATGGAGCGTAAAACGCACTCACCAACCATCTATAAAAAAATTAAAAAAAAAAGAGAAGGGAAAAGAGAAAAAAAAATGGGAAAAGAGCAAAAAGCCCCCGTGAAAAAAAAAATGAGATTAAAGAAGTATAAGTACCCTGCATGAACCCTTGAATTTGGTACTGCTTAGTTTTAGTTGGAATGTGCCTATTTTTTGGAATTTTTAAGTTGGCACTGTATGATTCCTTTGAAGAAATTGAGTATGTATTGAATTTAAGTCCGTATCAGTTATCATAATTGTTGAACACACACGCACACTATACCAGTGATGATGGTTTAAGATTTGAGAATTAATACGAAATTGTGGATTGGTTTTGGTGATTCATATTGTAGAGTTGTTTGTTTTCTCTGAGGCCGATGGGATAATTTTGATTCTGCGATACTGTTGGATTTGAAAGCATATATATTATATTCATTCCATCTCATTGCATTGCATTGCATGTAGTTTATTTTGTGCTTGAGGACTAGCACGGTTTAAGCTTGGGGGATTTTGATAAGTGGATTTCATATCCACGAATCGTTGTCCTTTTCACGCTTAATTGTTGCTATTTTCTTGTTTTCATATTCGTTTTTATTTGTTTTGTGATCTTTTATGTGTAGGGTGGTCGTTGTAGCATTTAACAAGATTTGGAGTTAATTGGGATCATTTCTGGAAGAATTCTTGAAGGAAGGAAAAAATCACTTAGTAGCTTTTTGTGGATTTTAGCAGAAATTGTGATTGCATGAAGTGACATGTTTTTGTTTATAGACCCCTGGGCGAGGGGTGGGGTCGCGAAATCTGAACTCTCCTGTTGCTTGTTGAACTCTGCTGGGATATGGATTTGAGCATTCTGGTAGCATATGGACTCTAAAGAGGAGAGGATTTCGGCTGGGACTTGTGTGTGGGAGGCTATTTACTCAATTAACAACGAATTACACAGGACAAAAGGCATATTACGAAGATTAATTCCAGAATTTGATAGCAAGCTTTGGAGGAGTATTTTGAAGAGATTTTCGTGACGATTATAGATTAAGGCTACGTGAAGGGTGGTTTTGCATTATTCTTCATCTTAGTTCTATATTTGTAATTGAAAGAATGTTTCCCTTAAAGTATTCAGTTTTTATTTCATTCGTTATGAACTAATTTACTTTTTAGGCTTATGATGGATCCTTAGGTGAAACAATGATTTTGTAGCTTTGATTTCCAGTTTAATAAAGTATTTCTAGTTTATCTATATGAATTTGAGCTTGAATTTATGAATTTCCTGATCAACAGTTCTTTGTGGATTTGTATGGAATCGAGAGAGGATACTCGAATCTAGACTTAGTTAATATAGCATGTGTTCATGAATTTTGTGAATAGCAGATTCTTGATTAATGTTAAGGTAGAGATATGCTTGACATCGCATGTAATCGGATAGAGAACTTAATCTTAAACCTTCTTTAATTTTAGTTCACATAGAGATATATTGAGTTTGTTGATTAAGGTGTTTAACTTGTTTCTATCTAAATTGTGGATTTAAGTTAATACGGTATTAGTGCATCAAGAGGTGGCTAGTACTACATTCGTGTTCTTGATTAATAAACTGGGATAGTGAATTGAATTGGAATAAAGGTGTAGAAATCAGAGTGAAGCTTAGGGTGAAATCACAAGTTTAATTCTCCATCAATTGTTTGAAATTCTGAATTTTGATATTTGTGATTGTTTTGTGATAGTTTATTTATTTATTAATTTAGTTTCTATTATTTTAAACCATTGAATTGAATAGTTTAATAGAATTAGGATTAATAGGAAATTGATAATTGTGAAGTTAAATTTCTTGCTAATTTGTCTCCGTGGGAACGATACTTTATTCATTACTATATTACTTGTTGACCATATATACTTGCGTGTTTTGCATATATAGATTTTACCCAACAGTTACTATCACATTCATGGACTTAAACACTTTAAAAATTTTATTTCTGGACATTCTGCAGAGTGGTGCTGCGGCGCCACTTTTATGCTTGTTCTCGGCAATTGCGGGTTTTACTTCTTTAGCGTTTGGCGGGGCGTAAGCGTGGGATCAAGATGGCCACAAGACGGCGAACGAATAAGAATATTCGCAATTGCGAAATTGCGAACATGGCTAACACCTCCAATTAATTTATTTCTACACGAATTTAGATATACGCAAACACTGTAATACACATATAATTACTACTCAACCCTTCTAGCATGATTTTAACATGTTATAACACATAATTTGCAGAATCAAAACATATAATTTACTGTTCTTGATATTTTTGAAAGTTTTGAATACAAGACATGAAAATTAACACTACGGGTTCATTATAACATTGAATCTATTCATTTGAAGTTTGTTTTCTTCATTTTAACATGCATAATTATATACAAGTGTAAATTTATGATACCACTTATGACTATCGTGTTAAATTTGATATGTAAGGCCATATGGTCATATCTTCATACTCTGTAACTTTGAATAAACTATCTACGACATATATTTTTATGAAACTGATGCTATGGAATTATACACTATATATAGTAGAACATGATATAATGACATCGTATCACATATATAACACATAATCATTACCCTTTCCGATTACAGAGACTTAAACCATCTTGAAAGCCATTTTCATGAAAACTTTAAATGACGTAAATTAAAACTGGGTTAAAGAGATTACCCTCAAGCAATTCTTCTGATTCTTTAATAACACAATTTCTTCTAACTCTCTCTGAAAATTTCTCTGAATTCTCTAACTCTCATTTTTGTTTTGTTTTAAAATAATATACGTAATAATGAAAACTGAAGGCACACCACCTATTATAACAGGTAAAGTTGAGGTCAGTTAACCCATATGTGGTTAACTGCTCTCAACTTCTCTTAAGGTCCTGTTTGGCCACTCTTAAAAACTCACTCCCATTTAATTTGATAATTCTCTTATACTATAGTTTAATAATGTTACACCCAATTACACAATAAATCAAATATTTTGTTTAATTTAATTGGAATAAAATATAATAATTTCTCATTAGTTCACATAATCATATAATTAATTTTCTCACTTATTAATTATGTCAAATTATTAATTTTTCTCATAAAATATTAATTTAAATAAAATAATATTAGGCTTATTAAATATTTCTTTTAATTCAATAAACTCACATAAATACATACTTTGAATAATAAATTTCTCCACATTAATTTAATAAATATAACGCATATAATTAAATTAATCTACCACAATTGCATCAATTAATTATTTAATCTAATAATTAAATCATCAAAATATTTATTTAATTTATTAAATATTAAAATTAAATTGTAAAATCTCGTTTGTCATGAGAAAAGGTAGAATGAATTATATATATATATATATATATATATATATATATATATATATATATATGGCGAGTGTGGTGGTGGAATATAAGGAGGTAGGAGAGAATGCCTTGACAAAAAGGGAGTTTATATATGGTTGGTGTTATATATATATATATATATATATATATATATATATATATATATATATATATATATATATATGTGTGTGTGTGTGTGTGTGTGTGTGTGTGTGTGTGTGTGTGTGTGTAAGTGTGGATGGCATGGTATGTTATATATATATTATATAAAGTTTTGTTTTATTAGATTATAAATAGAATATATTATATTTTATTACGCATAGTGTTTGCATAGTGCCTACATAGTAAATCATAAAAAAATTCACCATGATCGATTTAAACGTGAATGTTTCTCGCAAAATCAAGTGATTTCTAAAATTTAAATAGTATCATTCCATTCTCCTATAAATAGGATGCTTAGTTAGAATTAAAAATCACACCAGAATCAGAGAATTCTTCTTCTATAATATTGAGCGTATTTCTTTCGAGTTTTAGGAAGCTTTGAGTGTTGAAAATAGTGAAAGTTTTCTTCAAGAATATATTCGCTATACCAGTCGGAATTGCTTTCTTTTTGAGGTAAGGGGTATTATTTCTTTCGTATTCATGAAGAGAATTATTTTCTTTCAATACTCGGAAGGGGTATTATTTATTTCATATTCTGAAGAGATATTATTTTTCGTATTCGCATGAATATTATTTTGTTCAATATTCGCAAGAAATATTATTTTCATTTAGTATTCGTAAGGAATATTATATTCATTCAATATTCGAAAGGAATATTACTTTCGTTTAATATTCGTAAGAGATATTATTTTTGTTCAGTAATCGTAAGAAATAATATTTTCTTCCATACTCTGTAGTATGTAAATAATATTATTTCGTTTCAGATTTTGAATTATATACTCGTTTTGTTAAGTTTTGGCATCTATACTCCATGAAATTAATAGAATATTCTTAATATTTGCGCTTCATCCAGTATCTTTTTATGAAAATATTATTCTGAGCATTCTTGATAAGTTTTGACTTTTTCATGCTAGAGTACTATTCACGGGGTTACTATTCCCGAAATTACTATTCATGGGGTACTATTCACTCGGTTACTATTCACCCGGAGTACTATTCATGACAAAAATTGATTTCTTTTTTGTCCAAATCATTTTTGATATAATATTATTCTTGAATTTTACTCCACAAAGAAGTATCATGTTGACAATTTGAAAGTTATTGAATTCTAGATAATTAAATTATAAATCTTTACAATTTATCCTTGAACTGGTTTTATTGAATTATAATGTAATTGTCATCATCCTCATGCTTATATTGTTATGAAAGTCATCTTTGGCCGTAGTGTTTAGATGGACTTGGTATGATTATGACCAGGGATTATTCGGTATAATCATGACCGTAATGTTACAAATGATGTGGTAAAAGTCCTCATTGGCCCGTAGTGCATTGATGGACAGTTTTTGGTATTATTATGGCCATGGATTCTCTTCGGCCAAGGGTGCAAAGATGAATTATTTTATGGCATGATCATGACCGTTGATGAAAACAAAATTATCCTTGGCCCGTAGTGCATAGATTATTCGTGGTCGTGATACTAAAGAATATCCTTAGCCCGTAGTGCAGGGATGATTTGTTGATGTGGATTATTTATTAAGCTGAGTCTCAGCGATAAAATTGATGATAAATCTTTTAAATCATAGAAGATAGTAGATTTTATGCTCTACTTGACTCTTCTAATGGATTGTTTATTTCGCTGCAGTTGTTGATCTAAAATTTGTTGTCTATTATATTTTATCAGTTGTTATACTGTTGAAGGCTAAGGATAATTTATTCTGCATTATCTTATTCATAATATTTCTTACTGGGCTAGTTGAGCTCACCCTTTCTTTCACTGTTCTCTTCAGGAAATGAGAATATAGTTGGGACTAGTCGGGGAATGGATTGACGGTCCAGATGGTTGCATTAGTAGCTCACTATTATGTGAAATAGTGTGATAATAATTGTAATAATATTGAATTTGAGTTTGTATATTGTCTAGAAGACAATATTCGTATTGAAACTCCCAGCTTATATTTTGTCGTACTTTACACGACAATTGTATAATTAAGTTGTATTTGAATTTTGTACCATGTATTTGGCGACTCAAAATAGGTGATGTATACCTATTTTGGGGGCGTCACAAACTATGAATATTTTTATAGATAAATATTTATATATATATGTGTGTGTGTGTGTGTGTGTATGTATGTGTGTGTGTGTAAACAAATATTCATATAAATATTTATAAATTTATCTCTAAATATTTAAAAATATCACAGTTAGGTTTCGAACCTAAGACCCATGGGTTATTGGGCCATTACGCTACCACTGAGCCATTCTAATTTATTAGTTAACTAAACTACCGCCATAACTATTAGCGGTAGACACTGTAGCACATGAACAAATGAGGGACAAATGAATAATTTCTCATGTCGCTACAGCTTGTAGCGGCAGGGAAAAATTCATTTCAATTTGTGTCATCCAATGTTGCGATCAACATTATAGATTATGGTTGTTGAAATAGTACTTGTGACAATCGATTGCCAAACATGTTAGTTCCCCGCCTCCGACCCAAATAAACCCAACCTCTTCAAACCTGATTATTATATCTATGCTTCCCAATGTTTCCTATTTCTAGATAGAAGTAGGATATATTTACAAGTACTCCCTCACTCTGAGAATGAAAGTGATGATTGATTTTATGTTAATTTAAAAAAAAAATGTGAAATGATAAAATTATTCAAATTTAAATTCTCATCTAATTGTATATTTTTGGCAAAACTAATAATTTGGCCACCGAAGTTGGCACGTTTTATTGAATACCTGATTGAACTTTTAATTTTTTAAATTAACTCATTGAACTCATTATTATTTTCAAATTGGGCCACTCCGATAAAAATAGGTAGACAGACATAAAAATTTTATCTACGTGGCTCTGAAAAAAATATACAAAAAAATAAAAAAAGTACACGTGGCAAAAAAATAAATAACATTTTAAAAAATAAAAAAAAATTAACATTTTAAAGTTTTAAAAATGACAAAAAACATAATAAAATAAAACAAAAACAAAAAAAATCAAAACATTTTTCCTCTTTAAAAAAGATTTAATAATCTCTCTTACTTCATCCATGCTCTCTATTCTCTCATTCCAAATTAAATTCGAAGATCTACTCTCTTTCTTTTGGGTTTTATTTTCTTTGTTTTTCTCAGATCTACAAGATAAAAGGGAATTGTAGGTTTTGTATTTTTTAGATATTTTCACAGATTCGTATTGGTGCTATAGATGCAGTCGATTCGTTAGGGTTTTGAGGCAAGAAAACTCTCTCTAGTCCCGATTGCAACGGAGGATTCATCGAGTCGATCGAGACTCAGGCAAACCCCACTCTCGAATTCGGCAATGACGATGTACACGGTCACGCGATGATGTAGGATGGGTAGATTTTGATAGACTTTTGCGTGCTTTATTCCTTGGTTTTGGATTTTCGAGGCATGCTCAGTGCTCAATTAGATTGCTTCCTCCCATAATACTAGATTCAATTCCATCGATTTGGGTCTTGAAGCCCCACTAAATTATAACATTCCGTAATTTTAATTGTAATATTAAATATTTATTGAATTATATAAATATTTCTAGAATTTTAATTGTAATATTAAATATTTATTGAATTATATGAATATTTATTGGATGTGTTTATTGTTGAAAATGATGAAATAATTATTTTATTGAGCGTGGTTATTATTAGTAAATATTTATGAATTAAATTTATTAGATAATATTCTAAAATAAATTAATTTATAATTTAGAGAGTTGTAATATAATATGAGAAGTTATATTGTTATTGAATTTAATAATTTAAAGGGTATATTAAATTATTAAATAAAAATTATAATGAGATTATGATTTTGTGTTAATCATTTAAATGGTATATTTAATTAAAATATAGTGTGTAACTAATTTATTTGATTAATCTCTTTGGATATGAAGATCCGAATAAATAATATGTGATTATAAATTATAAACTAAATTGTTTATTAAAATAATTAAAGTAGTTTTAAATATGTTTAACCCAAACAAAGCTTAAAGATATTAAATCTTTATTTTAAAGACTTTTTGCCAAACAAAGCCTTATGGCTTTTGGATTTTCAAATTTCAAATTATATAATTAAAATAAATAAAATAATAAATATACTATAATTATAACTTATACGTTATTTTATAACTGATATCCTAATTAGTATTAATATTAAGGTTATATCAGTTTTCTTTTACGCATTAGATAGTCTAGTTGCTAAGCCTAAGTAGAACACTGAGAATTCAGAGAAGAGAACTTGAGAGTGAAACTTGAGAGAAATTGGGAGAGATTTGCCTGCAATTAACAAGGTTGTCTTAGCGAATTGAATGTATGTTCATAATCTTAGTATTACATATACATATATGTTCTATCCTCTGTGAATTCAAATTCTCTTGAATTGTTGTAGAAAACTGAGTACTTATAGTTGTATGTGTTAATCATGATTAGAGTTTGTGTTTAAGCAAGAATTGTATGCCAATTTTCGGATAACAGTAGAAAAAATAATGACAGCATACGTTTTCTCATATGTTTTGTAAAAGTACCAATTATGATGGTCAATTAGTATGATAAACTGCAAATTGAAGCTTGTTTATGCTAGTTCATTAAGAAACAAAGATAATGTAGTTTGAACGAAGTGATTTGGCGAAGAATTGATATCACGGTAATGATTTTTGATGAAAAAACTCAAAAATGGAGTTTTCATATGAAAACATGAAAATTGAGAAATTAAAATTGTTTTAGTTGTTGTTAAATTGTTCTATGTTGATGAATAAGTTAGCAATCGTGTTTATGATAGTGTTATATTTATTTTATATGTTAATTTCACTGTTTGGTGGGTGAAATTCGTGTTAGTTGGGCTAACGACTCTCACATTCATGCCATTTCGCCTCTCTTCATGCACCAATGCAACAAGAGTATTGTGGCGCAAATTGCCATATAACCGATCCGAGCGAGAGCCTTCTTCTTCTTTTTGCAGATTTTGGGGAAAACTTACTGTTAGGAATAAGCATATGAATGATATTCCTATTTACATATGATTTGATTATGATATATATATATATATATATATATATATATGTGTGTGTGTGTGTGTGTGTGTGTGTGTGACGCCCCCAA
The DNA here is from genome assembly GCA_020205615.1 of Panax quinquefolius. NCBI lineage: Eukaryota > Viridiplantae > Streptophyta > Magnoliopsida > Apiales > Araliaceae > Panax > Panax quinquefolius. Next base: position 28,567,999 of record CM035174.1, read on the forward strand.
AATTAGGTATACATCACCCATCTTGGGTCGCCAGATATATGGTATAGAATTCAAATCGTCCCAGCTATATTCTCATTTCCTGAAGAGAACAGTGAAAGAAAGGGTGAGCTCAACTAGCCCAGTAAGAAATATTATGACTAAGATAATGCAGAATAAATTATCATTAGTCTCCAACAATGTTAAACTGATAAAATATAATAGACATCAAGTTTAACTGCAGCGGAACAAGCAATTCATTAAAAGAGTCAAGTAGAAAATAAAATCTACTATCTTTTATGATTAAAAAGGTTTTTCATCACTGTTATCGCTGAGACTCAGCTTAATAAATATTCCACATCATCGAATCACCCCTGCACTACGGCCAAGGATATTCTTTAGTATCACGATCACAATTATCCATGCACTACGGGCCAAGAATATTTGTGTATTCATTAATGGTCATGATCATGCCAACAACTGTCCATCAATGCACTACGGGCCAATGAGGACTTTTACCACATCATTTGTAACATTACGGTCATGATTACAAGATAATAATCCTCGGTCATAATCATACCAAGTCCATCTATGCAGTACAGGCCATAGATGACTTTCAACATAATATAAACATGAGGATGATGACAATGATATAAGAATTCAATAAAACAAGTTCAAGAATTAATTTTTCCAAGAACTACTAATGTCCAAATTGTTAACATGATACTGCTTTGTAGAGTAAAATTCAAGAATGATCAAAGAATATTTCCATGAAAAGATATTGGATGAAGCGCAAATATCAAGGATATTCTACTAATTTCATGGAGTATAGAAGTCAAAACTTTAACCAACTGAGTATAATAAAGAATGGAATAACAAAAGAAATCACCATGCATGCGGTACTTCGCATAGACAGGTTATTCCAACAGAATACTAAATAACGGAATTAGGTCAGGCAAAATTTGCACCGACAAGATGTTCCAAAAGAATAATAAAGACGGAACCAGGTCCGATGTAAAACACACAGACATGATGTTCCGATAGAATAATAATAAGACGGAACCAGGTCCGATGTAAAACACACAGACATGATGTTCCAACGGAATAATAATAGGACGGAACCAGGTCTGGTGTAAAACACACAAACAGGATGTTCCAACGGAATAATAATAAAGACGAAACGATAGAAGAATGTCACCAAGTATAGGGTAGACCGCGTATACAGGTTATTCCAACAAAATAATAAGCAATGGAATAACAACAGTTCTCTTCATGAATAAGAAAGAATAACACCCCTTACGAGTACAACAAATAATATTCCCTACCTTAAGAAGAAGAGTACTGGATATATAAGTAGTGAAGTAGCAGAATACTTTCTTCTTTCTCTCTATAGTTTATCTCTCTAGAGTTTCAGTGAATTCGTAAGAAAATAATGAATGAATGAGCTTCTATTTATAGAAAAATGGAATGCATAGTAACTAACTCATGAACGGTCGAGATTGATTTACTTTAATCTGACGGTCCATATTTAAAGCAAAATAAAATAAAATATATTCTATTTATAATCTAATAAAACGAATAACTTTATAAAAGATTTTACTATGCAAACACTATGCAGGCACTATGCAAACACTATGCATAATAAAATATAATATATTCTAATTATTGTCTAATAAAATAGATAGCTTTATAAAAGTATTCTGTTTTATATAAAAAGATTTTACTATGCAAAACACTATGCAGACACTATGCAACACTATGCATAATAGAATATAATATATTCTATTTATAGAATAACTTTATAAAAGTATTACATTTTATAAAAAAATTTCAGTATTATTACATTAATAATACCAATAAAGCTGAGTGACTTATCACTTAAGCATCAATAATTAATACTGTGTGCTACTATGCAACCACGCCAGACATATTCTTTTTTTTAACAAGGTGTTTCAACGATTATTCAGTAAAACTTTTCGCCGTTATTTTCATATAAAATATTTTATCGTTTTCTCAATCCGAATAAAAAATTCGTTGTGGGTCCACCAATGATTGTGCCGTTATACGAATATTTTACGTTAAAATGAATATTTCCACCAATCGAATATTATATAACAACTTACGTACTTTGCAAAATTTATAAATATTACCCACAACTATTATATCAATTTCACTCCATAATATTCAAAAATAATATTTATAGAAAATTCATCTTTATTCAAAAGTTGGGGTTTTATAATCTCCCTTCTTATGAAATTTCGCCCCTCGAAATTAAGTGGTACGCACTGGTATGTCGAAGAGGTAAGGATACCTTGATTTCATTTCAGATTCTAACTCCCAAGTCATTTCCTCAACATCGTGGTTTCTCTACAAAACTTTGACTTGAGGTATAACCTTGGTGCGTAGTATATGTTCCTTCTTATCCAAGATTTGAACAGGAACCTCTTCATACGTCAAATCTTCCGCTATTTCGTCCGGTTCCAACTCAATAATGTGGTTCGGGTCTTCCACATATTTACGTAACATGGATATGTGAAAAACGTTATGAACACGAGACATACTTGGCGGTAAAGCGAGTCTATAGGCCACAGTTCCTACTTGATCAAGGATTAAAAATGGGCCGATAAATCGAGGATTGATCTTTCCTCTCTTTCTAAATCTCGTAACCCCTTTCCATGGAGCAACACGTAACAACACATAATCTCCTATATCGAATTTCACGTCCTTTCGATGAAGATCAGAATAACTCTTTTGTCGATCTTGTGAGGTTTTTATATGTTGCCGGATCGTTTGAATCTTTTCTGTAGTCATACGTACCAACTCCCGGTCCCAACAACGTTGCTTCACCCACCTCATCCCAAAGATTTGGAGAAACGACACTTTCTTCCATACAACGCTTCGAATAAAGCCATGCCAATACTTGCTTGATAACTGTTGTTGTAGGAAAACTCCACCAATGGTAAGAACTTGTCCCAACTTCCCTTGAAATCAAGGACACAGAGTCTTAATAGATCTTCAAGAGTTTGAATAGTCCTCTCGATCGTCCGTCGAAAATCGAGGATGATATGTCGAGCTAAATCGTAAATCTGTGCCCATAGCTTTTTGCAAACTAACCCAAAATTGCGAAGTGAATCTTGGGTCTCGATCAGAAACTATGGATACTGGCATACCATGCAATCTTAGAACCTCGTTTATGTACATACGAGAAAGACGTTCAAGTGTATAAGTTTCTCGTATCGGTAAGAAATGAGCAGACTTGGTCAATCTATCAACAATGACCCAAATCTCATCTATGCCTTGAGAAACTTTGGGAAGACCAGTAACGAAATCCATGGTAATGTGCTCCCACTTCCATTCTGGAATTTCAAGTGGTTGCAATGGACCTTTTGGTACTTGATGCTCCGCTTTGACTCGTTGACACGTTATACACCTTGAGATAAACAGCGCTATCTCTCTCTTCATATTGCCCCACTAAAATGTATGTCAAAGATCATGATACATTTTGGTACTCCCAGGATAGATTGCAAAAGGTGTGTTGTGCGCCTCCATCATGATTTTATACATTAAATCAGTGTCGTTAGGAACACAAAGTTTGGAGTTGACTCGAAGTATTCCTTCTTCATCGATTCTTGCTTCCGGCATCGCACCTTCTTGCACTTCCTTCCTCATATGCATCAGCTACGGATCTGTAATTTGAGCAGCTTTAATTTTATCAATTAAAGTCGGTTCTACTCGTATATTTGCCATCATCACGTGGGTCCCTGGACTCTTTATCTCTATCTCCATCCTTTGCAAGTCATACAAAATGGGCCTTTGCATTGACAATATTGCACTCGCATTCAAGATATGATCTTTCTATTCAATGCGTCTACTACCACGTTCGCTTTTCCAGGATGGTATTGGATGGTATGATCATAATCTTTCAACAGTTCAAGCCAACGTCATTGTCGCATGTTGAGTTCCTTTTGAGTGAAGAAATATTTGAGGCTTTTATGATCCATAAAGATCTCCACTTTCTCCCCATACAAGTAATGCCTCCAAATTTTAAGTGCGAAGACAACAGCTGCTAACTCTAGATCATGAGTAGGATAATTCCTCTCATATTCTTTGAGTTGTCGTGAGGCATAGGCTATGACTTTCCCATGTTGCATGAGAACACATCCTAACCCTTTGCCCGAAGCATCACTGTAGATGACAAATCCCTTCGAACCAGATGGTATTATCAGAACATGTGCTGAAATGAGTCTCCTCTTGAGTTCTTGAAAACTCTTCTCACATTCCTCGCTCCAACCGAACTTTGTATCTTTCCGAGTTAGCTGAGTTAGTGGAGTAGCGATTCGAGAAAACCCTTCTACGAATCTCCGATAATAACCACTAAAGCGAGAAAGCTACTACGCATTTCACTAATTTAGGTTGCTCCCAGTTTTGAATAGCTTGAATCTTTGCTGGGTCAACAGATATTCTATGACTTGATACCACGTGCCCAAGGAATGCTACTTCCTCAAGCCAGAACTCGCATTTCTTCAACTTGGCATAAAGCTTGTATTCACAAAGCTTTTGGAGTATCAGCCTCAAGTGTTCCTCATGATCCTCACGGCTTTTGGAATAAATAAGGATGTCATCATTAAAGATGACCACAAAGTGATCTAAATATTCCTTGAATACTCGGTTCATCATATCCATGAAGGCAGCAGGAGCATTAGTCAATCCAAAGGACATGACTAGGAATTCATAATGCCCGTACCGAGTTTTGAAAGCCGTCTTTGGAATGTCACCGGTTCTAATCTTCAATTGGTGATATCCTAACGAAGATCAATCTTTAAAAGAATTTGGCTCTTTTTGCAACCGGGTCAAATAGGTCATCAATACGTGGCAATGGGTACCTATTTTTGATGGTGACATGATTCAACTCCCGATAATCAATATAAAGTCGCATACTCCCATCTTTCTTCTTCACGAATAGAGCGAGAGCACCCCAAGGAGAAGTACTAGGGATTTAATAAAGCCAATGTCTAACAATTCCTGCGGTTGAGTTTTTAACTCCGAAGTTCAATAGAGCCATTCGATATGGGGATTTAGAAATGGGTTTTGTACCGGGTTCAAGGTCGATACAAAATTCAATTTCACGCCCGGGTAGTAAGCCAGAAGTTCTTGAGGGAATAAGTCGGAAATTCATTAACAATAGAAATATTATTCAAAAGCGGCGTATTTTTGTTTAGATTCGTGACATGAGCTAAGAAAGCTTGACATCCATTTTTCAATAAACGAATAGCTTTATGGCTTGAGATGACAGTGATTGATTTTAATGGTTTGGTTGCTTGAATTCGCATAATAGGTCGATTAGGAATATAAAAGCTAACAACCTTACAAAAACAATCAATTTTTGCATGATGAGTAGTTAACCAATCAATCCCTAGAATTACATCAAATGCAAGTATTTTTAATGCAATAAGATCGACAGGTAATGTGTGGGTACCAACTTGAACCAAACAAGACTTATAAACCGTGGATGTAATGAAGGTTTCTCCCAATGGAGTTTCCACAGATAAGTCAAAGTCTAATTTCTCTGGAGTCAAATTTAATCGTTGAGCGCAAGTAGGAGAAATAAAAGAATGGGTAGAACCGGTATCAAATAAAGTGTAGACTTCGCTAGAGTTTATGATAAGCTTACCCGTGATGACCTCATTCGGGTTCCTTGCTTTCTGGGAGGTCACAACAAACGCTCTCCCTTGCACTTCCGGCTTTGACTTTTCTGGGACAGCCTTTGGTGCCTCCATCCTAGTTGAATTTGTCTTCGGTGAACGACAAAATCGGGCTAAGTGACCTTCTCTTCCACAATTATAACACGCTTTGACTAAGCATCACACAATTTGACCGATGTGTCCCTCCCTCCGCATTTGAAGCATATGATAGGTGGTCTTTCTCCTTCCTTAACAACGGGTGCTGGTGCTGACGTCTTTCCATCATTGTTAAATCTCCTCTTCTTGAAATGTCCATTCTTATTGTTTTGGCCCTGATTACCATCTAAGTGGTTACCATTTCTGGCCTGTTGATTCCCTCCACGCTTGTTGTCACTGCTTCGATGATCGCTTCTCTTTGGTATTATCATTTTTGCACCGCTCTCTTTTGGTTGCGTTGACTCGTTATCGCGCTCCACCAACTGAGCCCTATTTACAACATCTGAATACAAACACAGTTTATGAGAAATAAGTTGTTAACTTATCTCCGGCTTCAAACCTCTTAAAAACATTCGTGCCATTCTCTCTTCATTATCCACCAAGTGGGACGAATAAGGGATAACTCCGCAAATTTTGCCTCAGACACACGACACGGTCATATTGTTTTACTCCAATTTGATAAACTCCACCTCCTTCATGTGATTTAATACTTTCGGAAAGTATTTGTCGTTGAACAACTCTTGGAACTTCTCCCAAGACATCTTGAGACGGCGGAGTTGAGTACGCTTTTACGATTCCCCACCAAGAATCGCCTCGCCCGCAACATAAAAGGCGTGAAAGGAACCTTGTGCTTTCGAGCATCCCAAGACATCAAATATCTTGGTGATCTACTTTATCCATGCTTCCGCCATAAGTGGTTTTGGCTCTCCTTAAACTCCGGTGGTCCCAGCTCTTGAAGCTGTTTAGCAAATGACCGCCGAGAGTTTCAAAGTGTTTCCACCTACATTTTGGACAGAGCCGCTCTCTGCTTCATTGTTGCATAATTGCATAAAGCCTCCGAACAATCCATCATTCATCATTTGGTCGGTGTTGTTGTTGTTTGCATGAGGATTGTCGCCTTCGATGCACATTCTCCCGATTATTAATATGTGGAGACTCAAGCGGTCTCTTGTGCTCCATTGCTATTACGAACATTTTTTGGATGTCATTTTCAGATACTGCCACAAAACAAAGGTTAATTGACATGTAACATAACATCTCTAAACTCTGACCAACCACTTTAAATACAAAATAAATTTAAGTAGGTCATACTAGCGAATGAATTTCCCGTCTCTCCCCTCCTAGTTCTAGTCTCACATCTTAGCCAGGGATCATATCCCTAAGCTTTGATACCAACTGTGACGCCTCCAAAATTAGGTATACATTACCCATCTTGGGTCGCCAAATACATGGTACAGAATTCAAATACAACTTACTAATACAATCGTCAGGTATAATAATACGAAAAACATAAACCGTGAGTTTGAATACAAATATTATCTACTAGAGATTATACAAACTCAAAAGGAGTCCTCATTACAATTATTATCACATTATTTCACGTAATAGTGAGGACTACTAATGCTATCCTCTCGGACCATCACTCCGTTCCCCGACTCATCCCGGCTATATTCTCATTTCACGAAGAGAATAAAGGAAAGAAAGGGTGAGCTCAACTAGCCCAAGAAGAAATATTATGACTAAGATAATGCGAATAAATTATCATTAGTCTCCAACAATGTTAAACCGATAAAATATAATAGACATCAAGTTTAAGCTGCGGTAACAAGCAATCCATTAAAAGAGTCAAGTAGAAAATAAAATCTACTATCTTTTATGATTAAAAGGTTTTTCATCACTATTATTGCCGAGACTCAAACTTAATAAATATTCCACATCATCGAATCACCCCTGCACTACGGCCAAGGATATTCTTTAGTTTCACGACCACATTTATCCATGCACTACGGGCCAAGAATATTTGTGTATTCATTAATGGTCATGATCATGCCAACAATCGTCCATCAACGCACTACGGGCCAATGAGGACTTTTACCACATCATTTGTAATATTACGGCCATGATTACAAAGAATAATCCTGGTCATAATCATACCAAGTCCATCTATGCACCACAAAAGCCACGAGATGACTTTCAACATAATATAAACATGAGGATGATGACAATGATATAAGAATTCAATAAAACAAGTTCAAGAATTAATTTGTCCAAGAACTACTAATGTCCAAATTGTCAACATGATACTGCTTTGTAGAGTAAAATTCAAGAATGATCAGAAGAATATTTCCATGAAAAGATACTGGATGAAGCGCAAATATCAAGGATATTCTACTAATTTCATGGAGTATAGAAGTCAAAACTTTAACCAACTGAGTATAATAAAGAATGGAATAACAAAAGAAATCACCATGCATGCGGTACTTCGCATAGACAGGTTATTCCAACAGAATACTAAATAACGGAACCAGGTCAGGCGAAATTCGCACCGACAGGATGTTCCAACAGAATAATAAAGATTTTAACCAGTCCGGTGTAAAACACACAGCATGTGATGTTCCAACGGAATAATAATAAAAGACGGAACCAGTCCGGTGTAAAACACACGATAGGATGTTCTAACTAATAATAATAAGAGCGGAATCAGTCCGGTGTAAAACACACGTATGTGATAATAATAAAGACTTTTAACGATAGAAGAATGTCACCAAGTATATAGGGTAGATAGCAGATACAAAGTTATTCCAATGTAATAATAAGCAATGGAATAACAACAGTTCTCTTCATGAATAAGAAAGAATAACACCCCTTATTTAGTACAACAAATAATATTCTCTACCTTAAGAGGAAGAGTCTTTGGATATATAAGTAGTGAAGTAGCGAGAATACTTTCTTCTTTCTCTCTATAGTTTATCTCTGTAGTTTCAAATTGAATTCGCAAGAAAATAATGAATGAATGAGCTTCTATTTATAGAAAAATGGAATGATAAGAACTAACTCATTAACAGTCGAGATTGATTTACTTTAATCTGACTATCCATATTTAAAGAAAAATAAAATATAATATATTCTATTTATAATCTAATAAAACAAATAACTTTATAAAATATTTTACTACGCGAACACTATGCATAATAAAATATAATATATTCTAATTATTGTCTAATAAAACAGTATAGCTTTATAAAAGTATTCATTTTTATATAAAAAGATTTTACTATGCAAAACACTATGCGTACACTACTTAACACTATGCATAATAGAATATAATATATTCTATTTATGAATAACTTTATAAAAGTATTATGTTTTATAAAAGATTTTACGTATTATTACATTAATAATACCAACAAAAACCGAGTGACTTATCACTTAAGCATAAATAATTGTCTGTGTGCTACTACGCAACCACGCCAGACGTATTACTCTACTTTTAACACCTGGGTGTTTCTACAGTTAACAGTAAAACTTCCGTCATTATTTTCATAAAGTATTTTTGTCGTTTTTCAATCCGACAAAAATTCCGCTAGGGTCCACCAATGATTGTGCCGTTGTTGCATTTAATATTCCCCGTTAAAACGAATATTCCCCACCAATCGAATATTATATAACAACTTACATACTTTTGCAAAATTTATAAATATTACCCACAACTATTATATCAATTTCACTCCATAATATTCAAAAATAATATTTATAGAAAATTCATCTTTATTCAAAAAGTTGGGGTTTTACAATATATATATATATATATATATATATATGAATGAATATGCAAGTATGCTTGCATTAAGAAAAGCTGTAAAGTCTTTTGATAAACAATAGAAACATATGTACAAGTACTTAGAATGAATTAATCAAATGTGTTAGGTTGATCCTACATAAGAAAAACAGCTTTGTAAAGTCCTTTAAAAGAAAAGATGTACAAGGACTATAAATATAAAAAGATCAAGCATGTTAGGTTGATCTAATAATGTAATGATAGGCTTATCTGATCGTCGAGCACTGCACCAGAAATCGTAGTTTGCCAGGAGAGTCAAGGGAAACTCGAGAGCTATCGAGGCAGAATTGTAGTCTGCAAGATAGGAGATCTCGGAGTTCGTAGACCGCCAGGAGGACGAGGAAAGGATCGTAGTGTGTCGAGGAGAACTTCCTCAGGGTCGTAGTCTACAGAGGAAGTTATGTTCAGAATCGTAGAGACAGCCTGTCTACGAGCCGACCGAAGATCTGCCGAAGCCCAAGTCAAGAATCGTAGACTACACTCAAAGTCGTAGAGTCTACTGATCATATCAGAGGCAGAGATCGTAGTCGAGCAAGATCAGATAAAGACAACAAGCACAATGACAGAAATCGTAGTGTCAAGATTTGATCTCGGAGTCGTAGTGTGTCGCACATGTAGTAAAGTCAATCGTAGAAAGTGCGTAACTAAGACCCCAACAGATGTGCTCACAATGCCAAGATAGAATCGTAGAGCAAATACGATTCTAAATGAATGAGCACTCCCAGAATATGTAAAGGAATGAAGCCTCTGGTTGGCACTGCAAAGATGCATCCCATCTGAAGGAAACCAGAGAGCACTCAAATGGCATGCAAGCTAACCAAAGATCTAAGCACCAACACAATCAGCATCCAGATTGAGTTGTGAAGCCATTCGAGATGAAGTCTTCCACAAGTTGATCAGAAGAAGACTTCAGTAACTGACTAAGGAAAGTTAACAAGTGCAGTAGATGTCAAGTGGTAAGATGGCAACGATCTTGGAAATAACCAGGATCATAGTGTTTGCCAAACAAAGAAAGAACTGATGGAGTACACCACAGAGATACTGGACAGCTTCTAAAGAACAAGGCTAAAGTGATTAAGTTTTGGGTCAGTTCATTGATGATAAGTGAACGGGAGATCACAAGGAGAAAGCGAGCTGGCCACGCCACAAATCTAAAGTGTCTGCTATATTCGGAAGGGCCGTAACAAAGAAGTCAAGCCATCAAGATTCGAGAACCGTTGAGGCAAAATGTAAGTGTCAAGCATCGCACAAGAGAAGGAAGAGGTGTCCTACATTGAAGATCCAATCAACACTCTTCAAGATCGTAGTGTTGTCTCTACCAGTCAATAAGACACTACGATCAGGTCCAAGAAGACATGCATCATAATCGTAGAGTTTGAACAGCTGAAGATTGAAGCTTTGGCAATGGTTCAATCTGAAAGTTGATATTTGGACAAGAGCTTATTGAGAGCATCGACGCAAAATGACAACCTCTGATCAAGGAATCAGAAGGGTGAAATAAAGTCTTCGACATGCCTGAGGCATAAAAGTAATATATCTGACAGGGTAGGTGAAACAGTAGATTGCAGTGTCAGAAAGTTAAAAAAGGAGATGTCATGTCATATCTGCAGTCTACAGCAAATAACTTGAGATCTGCGAAGCAAATCTGAAAGCTTTCAATGGCTACTTTCCAATGGGAAGATTGGGAAGAGGTATAAATCAACAGAGCTTCAAAGATCAAGAGTTGCTGATTATTTCTATGTTGCAGAATCGTTGAGTTGGTAGAATGCCAAACGTTGACTCTACGAGTTCCACCTGAGCTTAAATTGAACAAATCTCAGTGATAGTGAGACTACGAAGGTGGAAGTAAAACAACTTCTATGAAGTACTTAAACAAATCAAAGCTTCACTCAACAAAGATGAGAATGCCACTTGAATTGGCATCTAAGCTAAGAGCCGAGAAGGACAAGAAAATAGCATTCAGGAGAGTGGCAAAGCATAAGGCAGATCCTAAGAGCCACTCTATGATTCACCATGAACCCAAAGCTGAAGCAGAGCAAGTGCAGAACCATGTCTGCCAACTTGTTAAGAAGGGGGTGATGGTGATGGTGACATCGCACATGAAGATGAGCGTAGCGTAAGAAGATCAGTTGCACCAAAGATGATGTGGTCCAGTCTCGAAGCAGAATGCAAAGAGGACCACACCAAGCTGCTAAGTACGAAAGATGATAGAGCTCAAAGTCATCTTAGCAGCTCAGCACCAACAACAACTATAACAACAAGAAGCCATGGTCTGAGAGGTCCTTGTCCGAAGGGACTAATGAAGTTCCAAGCCTATTGGGCTTGAAGAGTTCCTAGGGAACTGGAGAAGTTCCAAGGTCGTCGGCCGGCCTCAAGAGTTCTTAGTGAATCAAGTCCCAAGGTCAGCCGGGCCTCAAGGAATCTTAGTGATTCGTGGTGCCGCCTTCCTTAGTGGAAAACTCGCTAGTTAAAAGCGTAAGAGTGGATTAGAGCTCGAGTCTCGAACCACTTAAAACCCTTGTGTCTTTTACTTTATGTCATTTACATTATGTACATTAATCGCTATAATCGCTATGTATATGTTTTAACCGCTACTACCGAATTAACTCTACTTAATAATGTATGTCTGATTATGAATATATCAATGAAGGGGATCTTTTACTTATTCCATGCAGGTTTGAAAAGATTCTTATGTTTGTCATATGCTAATTCATGAGCAATACAAAATAAACTAGAAAAGTATTTGAAATTAAAAGGATCTATTCAACCCCCCACCCCCCCCCCTTCTAGATCTATATTGTGCATATCGAACTAACAATTGGTATCAAAAGTGTTCTCATGCTATATTCAAAAGCTAATCGCTTTGAGTCCGATCCTAAGCACAAACATTGTTCTAAACTTAGTTTAGTAGTAAGTCACTTGTTATATGCAGATGAGCTCACACGTTGAAATATATGCAGGTATGTGTAAATGTGTATATACACGAAAGCTTTTCAGATTGGTCCATGTTCTTGATTGTCATATCAACAAGACCAATCCTTGCTCACGATCAATCTTATAGTCTAAAGACCAAGCTAGAAAGCTCAAGAGACATCCAGTCAAACATCCACCAGCCTGAAAAGATGAAAAGGTCATACATGCAAATAAATGCTTTTCCAGAGAAGAAAGAAGAACTTCTCAAACATATGTCTGGCCAACCAGCAGCTGGATGTAATCCTGGTAAACTCAAGGACGTCAAAGAACTAAAGATGCTGAGATTTTCTTAGCTTGTATCTTCAAGATCACGGCTGATTGATTAAAGGTCAACTTGAGCAACAAGCTATCAAGAGCAAATGAGAAACTATGCACATCTATGCCTAACCTCAGTATGTCTAAGTTAAATGACTGTTAAGGAACTGACAACAGAAATGTATGATTCCTCACTAAGATAATTGTATACATCATGTTGCACCTCCCTTGAACTATAATAAAGACAAGACTTTTCAAGAAATCATAATCTACCCAAAAAGGTGAAGAGAGAAAGTACACTAAAGGTGGATACTCTAATGCTTGTAGACTTTCTCTCCATCCATATTTTAGGATAAAGATGACATCTTGAAAGAAATCTGAAATAGGTCATAAGATCATCACAGGTTAAATCAAGTTTATATGAAGTAATCTTTTTTTGATGGGTTAGTATGTATGTACAAACCTATGTTCTAAGTGTTTGATAAACACACGTAGTATGATCAGTTCTACAAGAGTATTTTGATGATTTGTAGAAACCGATCACCTCCATAAATCAACTAGATACACATAAATCGTAGAGTTGATTCTCACTCTGAACACTTAAATCTTGTGAACACTTAAACCATGTGAACATAACTCGAGGATAAATGATGAAACCATCAAAGAAAAGAAAAGAGTGTGTTATAAAATGACAAATCCTACACACACTCACCATCACGCATCTCAAAATGTATTATCTAAATTAGTTACATGCATGAATACGATTGTTGGTGATAAATGTGATGACTATCCAAATATATGAGGAACATGGGTTTTGGAACTAACCTTGCAGGAGCCATTTAATTATGGGTACCAAAAATAGAAATGTATCTAACCTGCAGGTACGTGATCTATCTGACCACACTAAGGAATGCTGAAGCAGAAGACTTCAGTCTAAGAAAGATTCAACCAGCAGAAGGCTTAAGACTGTTCAGAAATGATTCTGATAAAATTCCTAAATGACAAAGCATGTCCTTGAAGACCTGCTGAGCTAATCCAAATGAAGCTCACTTGGCTGCTGACACTTATGTGGAAGCAGACCAATCAACCAAAGATGGAGAGGGTCTTAGATGCTCAATCATGCAAAGCATGACATATGAGAAGAATCCTCAAGGAAGCTGATCACACAGAGGATAATTGAGCATTAAACATGAGGAGCTCATTACGGGAGTAGAACTCAACGAGTACATGCTGACAAAGAAGACTATGTTCAGAGTGCTGACAAATGATCGTAGAATGATCAGTCCTGGAGATAGCCATGTCCTCGATGAAAACTGATTTGACTGACGGTGTTATTTCCAGTCAGAAAGAAGCATGCAAGGATGTCTCCTAATGCACACAAAGAAAAGGAAGTCACCCCTCACTAAGAAGATAGTATGAACATGGGGAAGCAGTGATCTATTAAGAAACAACAGCACTGAGTTATACTATGAAGCAGTGTACCAGCTACAGAGTCCCAAAACTTTGTGGTTGATGAACCAAATGAAGATCGATAGTCAGTAGGAACGTCTCAAAATGTACTACTGATAACCTTTCAGCCACCCAACCCAAAATCGTGGAGTGCACACGATCAAACATCTGATCGTAGTGTAAGAATAGGAGGACACCACGATCACAGCAAATGCAGTTGCCTGAAGTTGGTAGAGGTCCTCCCCAGCAGAAAAGGTCAAATGAGATATCAGTGCAAACCACTTCTAAAGTAGTTCATCTGGAAAGCGCCTCAGGGACAAACCTGACCCTTAGTTCACTCTAAGAGGTTGGCCCTTCCTGAGCTACCTTGACCCAAAAGGAATACTAAGTAAAGTTCATCTCAAGGACCAAGTCAGTCAACGTTTGTAGAGTCGAGGTTGAAGAGAACTCCACGATCGTAGAGCAACCTCAGCGACCGTAGAAGCAGACCTACAATCGTAGCCCTAACAGAGGAAACTCTAGCTAATGAGAAGCTCGGAAGAACTAGACATTTGCCCAACCATTCAGATCATGAAAAAATAAGTTCGAATGCTGGTTGGAAAGAGGTCTTGTTAAAGAAGAATGCCCAAGCCCTCATGGAGTACATCAGTGATCAAGCTATGCAACATCAAGATAAGGATCAATGTTAAAACCATCCACTGCAACATCTCTCAAAAGATGATCGTTGAGTCAACAAAGGAAAGCGTAGAGACCATAACTACCTTATCATGCTACTCTACGAATCAAAATGGTCAACGGTCTATCCACGCCATTAACACCTATTCTTTTTGAAAAGAGATATTAAGCTGAAGAGTTAATGGGGGAGTTACAACTCATTACTGAGTATCGTGCAACCAATGGTTGGTTAACACATCACTGTTTATGCAGAGTTAGAAGGAGTTGTCATAAAGGAAAATTCAAATTAGCAAATAGTTATCAAAAGCTATCGAACCTCTCTCCCTCCCATTTTCAAACCCTAGAACCCTCTCAAAAGCCAAAAGCAGTTAACCCTCCAGAGCCTTGCCCAAATCACAATCAGTCATCTCTCATAAACCCCTCTGAATCAAATACCCATATTCCTCTAACTATTCAAATGGAAGATCGGGCGAGTAATCACCGGCATTCAATTTCAACCAAGACGCTTTGAAAATCAAAAGAAGTTCGTAGACATTCTCGAACTTGTGAAGAAAGTCGGATTCTCGTAATGTCTCGAGGCTAGCACTCGAGTATATAACCGAATCGGGTCAAGGAATTCTACTCAAATGCATCCATAAATGCTTTAACCCTTTCAACCAAGGTTAAAGGTCAATCTCTTAAGTCAAATCATCCGATATAAATCAATGCTTAAGTTTTCGACCTAGGATCGAGAAACCTTGATGAGATCAACACCGAGCAAGCAAAGGAGATTATGGGGTACCAAAGAAACCCCGCCTAAAGGATATGAAGAAAAGGAGTTCCCCGAGGAATTCGAAGTTCCTTGTTAAAATAGTGGGAAAATGCATATACTATGCAAGGACACTACATACGACATGACACTTGCTTGATCAACAAGTTGAAGATCATGTCTCCGCTATAGTTCTCAAGAAACGAATTAACTTTGGAGTTATCCTGTTTGATCAAATATCCAAATGGGTGGAAAAGGTTGAATGAAGAAGTCTACGTAAAAACCACTTACAAAAGTGTTTCATGGAAGACTACCGAGCATGTGATGAAGAAGAAGCTAGGAGGAAGAATCAAGGATGATGAGGAGAACCTCTTAATGTTCACAAAGTAATGTCTCCACAACTATTTGTGAATTGGAAGAAAAACCCCAAGGAAAACAAAAGACTGACAACTGGGAGCAGCAGCAAGGCTTCTGCAAAGAAGAGGAATGCAAAAGAGGTAGAAAGCTCTGAGTTTGATGACTCAGATCAACAAAGAACCACACCAAACAGTAAAGAAATCCAAAGGTGTGAGGAAAATTGAGGCTCCACCAAGAAGTTTATCAACTGAAGACAAGGTTAAAGAAGAAAAGGTCATGTTTGCAGAAACCACAAAGAGAAGAAGTAGCAGACTGCTTCAAGGACCATCAAGCAAGAAAGCTAAAGTGGTAAACAAACCAACCTCAGCTTCCCAAGCAAGCCCATCAAACAGAGAAGAGGAGGTAGAGTCAGAAGAAGAGAAGGAAACTGTTAGTCTCAAGGCTGAGTCCCCACATACCAAATCCAGCAATGAAAGTGAAGCTGGATTAATGGAAGAAAATGCAGCATCTACTGATGAAGAAGAAAGCACAAGCCCTGTGGCTAACTCTCAGAGCATTCACTCAGATGATGAAGACAAGATACAAGGTGACCCAACTGCATCTCCAAATGTAAATTCTCTAACTAGCCCAGATAATGGGTCAAAGGATGTTGATTCTAAAGAAAAAGGACGCCCCTTCTTCCAAAGGTCTTTGAACCTCAAGGAAGTTCGTCTGATGATCCAAAGGCTTCAGAGTCTGAAGAGGAAGAAGAGTCTGACTCTCCCATAGCTGAACCTCCAAGGAGAAGGAAGAGCTACATACTACTAGCCAAATTTGCTTCCAAAAAGAGAAGTGATCACTCCAATGCTGTCATTGAACTAAGTGATGATGAGTCTGTATCATAGGAAGAAAGTGCTGAAGATAGGACCAGTGATGAAGAAGATGAATCAGAGGAAGATCTTGCTGAAGAAAGTTCTAGAAATGAAATGCAGTAAGAAGGATTCATTGATGGAAATGATCAAAATGTCTCAGGCTCCGAAAGAGAAGAAATGGAGAAAGATTCTAATTCTGAACATCAGGAATCAGATGAACAAGAAGACTATCCAGTTCTCTCTCCCACAAGGATTAACAGAAGAATAGTGGTGGAACTCTCAAATGAACTACCAGAAGCACCACCCGAAAGATGGGTAAATTTATGGAAATGAACAGCTCAAGGTAGTGAGGATAACTGCGTTTGAGGTGTTTAAAAACTGGAACAACACGGAACTAGACTGCATAACCATCCTCTACAATCCTAATAATCTGCTTATGAGATGGTTTTTCCAATGGATGCCTTGGCTAAAGGCACATACTGAAAGAGATGGATGTTACTTCAGCTGGTGCTACTCTCATTTTCCAAGCATGGAGCTGGTGGCACAAAACTTCCCAAGGGTGAAGAGTTTTGCTACAATGATGATCAAAGACCAAATTTCACTACACAAAGTTTATGTATACGCCGGCAACCACTATATCCCCTATGATCGTAGAGTGGACTCAAGGAAGAAGGATCACGACTAAGAAAATAATTGTAGAGTCTGTTCACTCTACTACTGATGGTATCCAAGTCCAAAGTGAAAAGGTTCCATCTGCTCAAGCACTATTAATCGACATTCCTTCATCCTCAAACAGCAATTGGTACTCAACGATTGTTCAGATTCTCAAAACGTTCGAAAACCTGTCCAAGGATGAAAATTGTAGAGTCCAATCTGATGCTCAACAAGAGGCTGCCCAACCAGATGACCAAAGTCCTATGGAGCAGGAGCTGTTGAAGAATTCTGATCAGCTGGTCAAGAAGATATCTCTGATCAATGAATAATCAAAGATGATGCTGACAACAGCTACTATGGCTGATGTATCTCTCAAAATCAAATAGAGAGATCACACATATATCCAAGGCCATACATGATCAAAAGGAAGAAGCACTACGAAAAGCAGTAAGGAAAATGAAGAACAACTCCAAGTCCTATCTCGACAAGATTGACAACATGAATCGGGCTTTTCAAAGTGCAACTTGAGATAAGCCAACAGAACTCAAGTTTGAAGTTACTAACTCCCCACCGATGGAACAACTAATGTCCAACATGGAGCAGCTCTCCCAACTGATTAATGACAAAAAGGGGGAGAAAAAGAGGAATAGAAAGAGGAAGAGCAAGAGGCATTCAAGAAAGGGTAAGGAGAGCAGAAGAAAAGAGAAGAAGAAGTCAAAGAAGACAAAGATAAGAAGAAGAAGTCGAGTCATCATCCGAGGGGAGCTGTAAGATGATGATCATATGATCGCAGAGTTTGAGGGGGAGCAAATTATGAAAGAAAATCATGAGTCTGAAGGGAAGAAGAGCAAAGACAGAAAGTCATCATCATCCCAGGTGGAGTAGGAGCAAGAAGATCAAACAGATGATTAGCTGATCAACAAACATCCTGGAAGCATACATGGAGCCAAAAAAAGGTACATCTCTAACTAGTTAGATATGTTCTGGATCCAGGATGTAAAATGTCAGTGTATTAAATTCCAAATCATTATAAATGACATTCATGGTAATCTGTTTTAGAAATACAGTTGCTCACTGTATATAAGATTCATTCATAACATGCATGTGCACTTATTGTTTTTGTCATAATCAAATATGGGGAGATTTTCAAGAATTAGCATGTGAATGATATTCCTATTTACATATGATTTGATTATGATATATATATGAATGAATATGCAAGTATGCTTGCATTAAGAAAAGCTGTAAAGTCCTTTGATAGACAATAGAAACATATATACAAGGACTTAGAATGAATTAATCAAATGTGTTAGGCTGATCCTACATAAGCAAAACAGCTTTGTAAAGTCCTTGAAAAGAAAAGATGTACTAGGACTATAAATATAGAAAGATCAAGCATGTTAGGTTGATCTAATGATGTAATAGATAGGCTTGTCTGATCATCGAGCACTGCACCAGAAATCGTAGTCTGCCAGGAGAGTCAAAGGAAACTCGAGAGCTATCGAGGCAGAATCGTAGTCTGCAAGATAGGAGATCTTAGAGTTCGTAGAGATCGCCAGAGAGATGAGGAAAGGATCAGAAGGTGTGTCGAGGAGAACTTCCTCGTGGTCGTAGTCTGCCGAGGAAGTCATGTTCGTAATCGTAGAGACAACTCGTGTCACGAAGCCGATCAAGATCTCGCCGAAGCCCAAGTCAAGAATCGTAGACTACACTCAAAGTCGTAGAGCTCATCGATCATATCGAGGCGTAGATCGTAGTCGAGCAAGATCGATAAAGACAACAAGCACAACGATGTAAATCGAGAGTGTCAAGATTTGATCTCCTGAGTCAGAAGGTTCGCACATGTACCAAAGTCAATCGTAGAGTGCATAACTAAGACCCCAACATATGTGCTCACAATGCCAAGATAGAATCGTAGAACAAATACGATTCTCAATGAATGAGCACTCCCAGAATATCCAAAGGAATGAAGCCTCTGGTTGGCACTGCAAAGATGCCTCCCATCTGAAGGAAACCAGAGAGCACTCAAATGGCATGCAAGCTAACCAAAGATTTAAGCACCACCCCAATCAGCATCCAGATTGAGTTGTGAAGCCATTCGAGATGAAGTCTTCCACAAGGAGATCAAGAAGACTTCAAGAATCGACTAAGGAAAGTCAACAAAGCGCGAAGAGTTGTTAAGTGGTAAGATGACAACGATCTTGGAAGTAACCAGGAACGTAGTGTTTGCCAAACAAAGAAAGAACTGATGGAGTACACATAAAGATACTGGACAGCTTCTGAAGAACAACGCTAAAGTGATTAAGCATTGGGTCAGTCCATTGATGATAAGTGAATGGGAGATCACAAGGAGAAAGCGAGCTGGACATGCCACAAATCTGAATTGTCTTGCTATTTAGAAGGGGCCAAAACAAAGAAGTCAAGCCATCAGTATCTGAGAGCTGTTGAGGCAAACAGGTATGTTGAAGCACTGCACAAGAGAAGGAAGAGGTGTCCTACATTGAAGATCCAATCAACACTCTTCAAGATCGTAGTGTTGTCTCTACCAGTCAAAAAGACACTACGATCAGGTACAATAAGACATACATCAGAATCGTAGAGTTCGAACAGCTGAAGATTGAAGCTTTGGTAACGGTTCAATCTGAAGGTTGATATTTGGACAAGAGCTTTTTGAGAGTATCGATGCAAAAGGACAACCTCTGATCGAGGAATCAGAAGGGTGAAATAAAGTCTTCGACCTGCCTGAGGCATAAAAGTAATATATCTGACATGGTAGGTGAAACAGTATACTGCAGTGTCAAAAATTCAGAAAAGGAGATGCCATGTCATATCTGCAGTCTACACCAAATAACTCAAGATCTGCGAAGCAAATCTGAAAGCTTTCAACGGCTACTTTCCAACGGGAAGATTGGGAAGAGGTATAAATCAACAGAGCTTCAAAGATTCAAAGATCAAGAGTTGCGTAATTTGATGAGAATGCTATGCGATGACTCTCACGAGTAGTTTGTTAAGTTGGAAGAAGTCTAAATGTTAACTCTATGAAGTTCCACCTAAGCTTAAATAGAAAAGTCTTAAACATGATCAAAGTGAGACTTCAACAAAGGTGAGAATGCCACTTTGAAGAAGGACTTAAACAAATCAAAGCTTCACTCAACAAAGATGAGAATGCCACTTGAATTGAATTCATGGTGAATCGTAGAGTGGCTTTTAGGATAGGATGTTGAATGGTTCAGAAATGGTGATGGTGCACAAATGAAGATCGCATGAAGATGAGCGTAAGAAGAAGATCACCAGACTAATGATGATGTGGTCCAGTCTCAAAGAAGAATGCAAAGAGGACCACACCAAGCTGCTAAGTATTAAAGATGATAGAGCTCAAAGTCATCTTAGCATCTTAGCACCAACAACAACTACAACAACAAGAAGTCAGGGCCTGAGAGGTCCTTGTCCGAAGGGACTAAATGAAGTTCCAAGCCTACTGGGCTTGAAGAGTTCCTAGGGAACTGGAGAAGTTCCAAGGTCGCTAGCCTCAAGAGTTCTTAGTGAATCAAGTCCCAAGGTCAGCGGCCTCAAGGAATCTTAGTGATTCAGGGTGCTGCAATTCCTTAGTGGAAATCCTGCTAGTTAAAAGAAGAAGATTGGATTAGGAGCTTGAGTCTCTGAACCACTTGAAACCCCTTGTGTCTTTCACTTTATGTCATTTACATTATGTACATTAACTGCTATGTATGTTTTAACTTCTTACTACTGAATTAACTCTACGAACAATGTATGTCTGATTATGAATATATCTATGAAGGAGATCTTTTACTTATTCTGCTGTGCTTAAAAAATTCTTATGTTTGTCATATGCTAATTCATGAGCAATACAAAATAAACTAGAAAAGTATTTGAAATTAAAAAGGATCTATTCAACCCCCCTTCTAGATCTATATTGTGCCTACTGGGAACTAACACTTACCACTTGGTCTAAGGTTATGATTAAGTGTCAAACATGTAGTAAGAAGGTTAAAACAGAACCATGATATGTAATTGATTAATTCAAAGTTTGAATGATTAGTAAGTGATGAACGTGGTATATTAGAACTTAGTGAGCATGATGAATAGTAAACAGGTATTGAGAAGGTTAACACTTGTAATTTCTGATATTTGTATGGTAGCTTAAGACTTGTGCTAAAATAATAAGTCTAACTAAAAATGCGTGTTATGTTGGAATGTGAATGTTAGTATATCTAATAGATGGTGGTTCTAAACCTATATGTAGGTGAACGTGAGTTTAATATTATAGCTTACGCTCGAGGCAAGTTCTTTAACTCTACTTTTATAATAATTGTGCAAGCTTCTAAATCCTATCTATTTTCATTAAACATGTTTTAATCTTAAGTTATTGTAATTCTAATCATTGTTGGCTTACTCTAACTTGTTTATAGTTAAACAAGTTTTCTCTAGTTCATTCTTTTATAATACATGTTTCTTGAACCTTAATTCCTTATGTTGACATGGTTCAATCACTTTGTATAGTTTATTACCATGTGGAGTAAGCATTGTTTCCAGCTTGCTATCAATTAGTGCATGTTCGGTAACTAAATTTCTAATTTGGCAAGATCACAGACCTAGCTTATTATTGTTCAAGCCAAGGTTTATCATTTTCTTCATTTTGATCAATACTTGTGCTCTCTAGTTATTTTCAAGAATGAGTTTAGAATATAGTCAGTTCACCTATGATTCTTAAATGTTCTATGTTATGTTGTTATTAAACAACTATTGTGTTATCAAGCATTGTTGATTCAACTAGTTCCCTAGTTGATGATCGTTAAACTTCAAATTACCCTTGAAAGCTTATCCAAACCAAAACTTTATTTGGTGCGGATTGCATCAGAATAAATCTTTGAGATGAACAACCCTATTATTAGGGATTTACGCTTAGCGTTGAAATGGTTGTGCACAATACATTGTATGAAGGGTTGATCCCCCAAGCACGCGTGGAGTCCTTATAGTCTTTACGATATTAAAGTTAAAGTTGAAAGATTACTTATAATTGTGGACATGGTTCGTGGTCATTAGACCCTCAGTAGTATATTTCAGAATGTTAATAAAACATATCATTCAGTTCTATTGAGCTTGTTATTTGGCAAATGTTGTAAAGTTTATCCATTCTTATTTCAAGTGAGCTTTGTTTGCTCACTCTTGCTTATATAACTATTACAGCTAAGGATGAGAATATAGATGTACCTACCAGTAAGGGAAAAGGGAAGATGAACAAGTATTGAAGACTTCTAATATGTTAACAGTTATTTATCAGACTTTCATTTGATTGATGTAATGAAATATTTATTTAATTTCCGCATTTGAATGATTGTACTTAAAGGTTAGATAACCTGGGAGATTTTATTCATGTAATCCCTTAAGGGAAGGTTTATTATTCAATTTTTATTATGATTGGGTAGTTAAATATGAATGTTTTGATTAAGTGAACACGAAATCTTGAGGTAATGAAGTACCGAGATTTGGGGGTGTCACATAAATATTCTCAAGGAATATGGGATTTTGTGAACTGGGTTCTTGCTAATATATATCCCATTTATTTGAAGAATTATTTGTTTTCTTGAAGTGGTTTTGGTCAATTTTGTGTCTTTGGATGTAAAGATACAATTTTGCAATTGGGAATATTTTGGTTTGTGATGATTTGGTTGGTTTATGTATGGGTTCTTTTTCATTAACCCTCGCTTAAAGCAAAGGCATCAATCCAATAACCAATTTCTTCTCGTCAGACACCGATGTCAATTCCAAACCCAATTTCCTGATCTTCCCGAATTGTTCGCCATTCAAACTGCTGCAAAAAAGCTTTCGCAATCTTTCTAAATGCCGAATTCGCCGCAAGCCATAGCCAATTGGGAATCCGCAAGCCATCGATAAATGAAAATATGTTTGATTTTTTAATTTGATTTATCTTGATAAATAAATTTAATTTAATGAATTAAAAAATATTTTATTTTTATTAGTTTTTATTGTGTTTTATTATGTTTTATCATTTTTAAAACTTTAAAATGTTAAAAATGTTTTATTTTTATTATTTTTATTTCCATGTCATTGTTGCTGATTGGCCACCTCCTTTTTTATTTTATTTTCCCTTTTTTTGCTTCCACGTATGAAACCAATTTGACAGTCGTTAACCAGATTTGATAGAATGGCCCAATTTGAAAATAATAATTAGTTTAGTGAGTTAATTAAAAAAATTAAAAGTTCAATCAAGTATTCAATAAAACGTGTCAACTTCGGTGGCTAAATCATTAGTTTTGCCGTATATTTTTCTATACATGACTAGAACTTGTATAAGTCATTAAAAATAAAATAAAAATAAAATAAAAAGGCGTAATTTAAAAAAAACACAGCAAAATGATCATTTCAGGCTCCAGCAACTTTTTCGTTTTCTCCTCTAAAAACAAAACCTAACCCATTTGTCGCCCTGTCAAGTCCCCATATCAAAAACCGTCCTCCAAAGCCCTAACCCCTCTCTCTTTAAAAAAATAAATTCAATCTTTCAATGGGAACTCCGGAGACTTCTCGGGAGCCCTGTCTCGATCGCATCCTAGACGACATTGGCGGTGCCTTTGGCATGGGAGCCGTCGGCGGTTCATCCTTCCACTTCCTCAAAGGCATCTACAACTCCCCAAGGGTGAACGCTTCATGGCGGCTCCCAAGCCATGCGCATGAACGCACCTCAAGTCGGCAGAAGCTTCGCCGTCTGGGGTGGCCTTTTCTCCGCTTCGATCGCAGATGGTTCACGTCCGCCAAAAGGAGGATCCTCGGAACTTAATCGCGGTGGGCGTGCCGCCATCCTTGTGATTTTCTTCGGATGCGTTAGGGTATGCGCCGCCGCCCGATCTCTGCTTTTTTTGACGTACTCTCGCCTCTAATCGAATGAAATTTGGAATCATGTTGAATAAGGCCATGAGCGCGCAACAAGACATGTCTCAAGGTACGTTCTATTTTTAATTCAATTGTTCTCTGTTCCAAGGGTTTTTTGATTGGTTTTGGATTTGATTTTGGTTGTTTCTGTGAATTAGATGGTGTCTGTGAATTGATTTGTCCATCTATTTAATAAGCAATTGAAAGTTATATCTTTATTTATCACTACAAGAAAAATGCCTAACAGCGACCGCATCTCCGGTCGCTGATAATACTAATAGTGACCGACATCTGCGACCGTCATTTAATGTAGTCGCTATTTAATATCAGCGACCGCATACGGTCGCTGAGAGGTCGCTAGCACAAATTTGCCTCGTAAAATTTGGCACGAAATGTTGGCGCCAAGGTTTTGTGCGACCATTTAATATCAGCAACCGCATGCGATCGCTGATAAGCCCATGTCATGAAATATTAGCGACTGCATGCGGTCGCAGATAACGGTCGCTGATCAAACTTAATGTTAGCAGTTTTAGTCATTCATTTGACACAACAGAGGCGAGAAAAAATGAGGGGGAGCTTAGAATAGAGAGAAAAGGGAGAAAGGGGGAGAAGAGAAGAAGGAGACACCGCCACCGGTCCACAGCCGCCACCACCACCACAGCCGCTGCCGACGCCACCACTGCCTACACAGGTAATAATTTCATGTGCTCAAATTAAGTTAAATTGGGTACATGTATGTTATATTGGGTAATTGTATGTGTTAGAATTGTGTTTTGCACACAGTTTTTGCTTATATATATGTTCATTTGATTTGTATGTCCAAGAGAAGTAATTTCTATATACCCTTTTTCACTGGCTCGGCCATGGAGATTATTGAGCAGCAATACCTCTGTTTTCAGCCACTATACATTACAAGGAAAAGAGAAGGCATTATGCACAACATCAAAGCAAAGTAAAAAATGTAATTATTCACCAAATTTAAGTTTGCAACTCATGATATAATAGTATATAGATTAGACAGAGATTGAAAATAAAGAATGTGTCAATCTTAATTCGGTCAAGTTTGTGTATTACAATTGTTCTTTGAATCTACTTAGTTGCCAAACTTCTAGTAGGCGTGGTAGAGCAATAATATTATAAAAGGATATAATGAAATCCATCACAAAATCTTGTGCTTAGCGTTGTGAAATACAAAGAAGATCGCCAATGTAGATAATCATCAAGATTACATATGTTAAAGTGGATTGAATAATATATAAGAATTTTCAAATAAATAACAAAACTATTCCAAATATTTTAGGGTCTTGCAATATAAACTAAATAGCACTACAAGATGATGGCATAACTTAAATATTAGGAAAACAACAACTCTAACTTTAGGAACACTAAAATGAGCAGTAAAATTCCTAATTTACATAATAGATATGAAAGAAACCAAAACCTGTCAACTTGACGTAGAAAGACTTCTGCGATTTCATAGTCTTCTGTTACTATACAATCAGTATGCGCACTGCTAGAAAGAGGGGATAACACTAAGTCTCTTTATCTATCACTTGCATAATCCTAGATACATAATGTATACGCACGCACGTGCACACACATGTATTATACAACAAACATTTTCAGAGTAATGAAATTAATATCTACCTTCCATGATGATATATATGCTCAATGGCAGCATACACATCATCCACAATTTCAACGGTGCAAGCCAGTGAGCAAGTCAATGTCGAAGTAATGTTAAAGATGCAATTCAAATCTAAATAGGGTATAACTAGAAGTAATTAGTTTGGGCAACACTAATATGAATGAGTAACTTGTAAATCAACCTAACATGGCTCTATATGCAGATGGTTATGGAGACAACTAAGAAAGTACTAGTTTCTAACATTAATGACACACTTCTTCTTCCAAAACAGATTAAAGTAAAAAGTAGAAGAAAGAAAACATGATATATTCGATGTCATATGCTTACAAGTATGCTCAAGTCAAGTCATATGCTTACAAGTATGCATAGTATGCTTAAAATGCATAGTATGCTTAAATATAAGTCATATGCTTAAACTGACTTACATTTAAACTGACCCTAAACTATCAAGTCATATGCTTACAAGTACGTCATATGCTTAAAAGTATGCATAGTATGTCATATGCTTACAATTATGCATTGTATGTCATATGCTTACATGTATGCATTGTATGCTTAAATGTAAGTCATGTGCTTACAAGTATGCTCAAGTATGCTTAAATATTAATCATAAGCTCATGTTGTCTGTAGTAGGTACCATGTAATCATGGACCTCTATTCAGACTGTAGTTGGATGGCAGGACGAAAGTCAAGTGCCCGAGATAGTGCTACAAATTTGAATTTTAAAGTGGTTGCCAAGTGTTTTTGAAGTACGCGATAGTCACCCGTAATGTATGAATGGTCAGTCGCAGATACGATGTCAATGTTTGAACTGTAAGAATGTAAATTATATGGACATAAACGTGGTAAACTATCATTTAATTATTTCTAGGTTAATGATAAATTATGAAGAATGCTGGTGGGCACATGGGCAGAGAAGAGATGGTGGCATCACAGAAGTACACAATTCAGGCAGTAGTACTCATCGTATGAATGAAATGGTTCATGATATTGCAGGGCCATATTTTGATTGGGAACAAGGCAGAGAGCAACCTATGAATTCTGATGCCAAAGACTTCTTTAAGTTGTTAGATGAGGGTAGCGAGCCATTGTGGCATGGTTGCACCAAACACACTACATTATCTGCAGTGGCGACATTACTTAACATCAAGGCTTATCACAACATGAGCCATGAGTGTTTTGAGTCGCTCTTGAAGGCTATTAAGAGTATGTTGCCTGACGGTGAGAAATTACCTGGTAACTATTACTTTTTGTAAGAAAATGGTGAAGAAGTTGGGTCTTGGATACCAAAAGATCGATGCATGTCCCAACGATTGCATGTTGTTTTATAAGGAAAATGAACAGATGACAAGGTGCACGTTTTGCAGTCATGATCGGTTTAGGTCTAATAAAGAGGGTGTGATATAAAAAAAATCAAGTATACCGTTTAAGATTCTAAGGTATTTTCCAATAACACATCGGCTAAAAAGATTGTACATGTCTTCAAGAGCAGCTTAACATATGAGTTGGCATGCAAAATCTCCAACTAAAGATGGAGAACTAAATCATCCCACAGATGGGCAGGCTTGGAAATATTTCAACTTAGCACATCCTGGGTTTGCATTGCAACCTAGAAATGTGAGGCTTGGATTTTCCACCGATGGTTTCAATCTATTTGGCCACTCAGTTATTCCGTACTCATGTTGGCATGTGATTGTTACTCCGTACAACTTGCCTCCTTGGATGTGTATGAAATAACCATACTTGTTTCTTTCACTCGTGGTTCCTAGTCCTAAGAGTCCTGGAAAGAACTTAGATGTTTACTTGAGACCTCTTATAGACGAGTTGAAGGTATTGTGGGAGGATGGAGTACAGACTTGGGATGTTGCAACAAAAACAAATTTGAACCTTAGGGCAGCGGTTATGTGGACTATAAGTGACTTCCCAGCTTATGGTATGTTAGCTAGATGGAGTACACACAAGAAGTTGGCTTGTCCGTATTGTATGGAGCATACAAAGTCGTTTAATCTATCAAAAGGTTAAAAGCCTTGCTGGTTTGACTGTCATCGTCGGTTCTTGCCGGTAGATCACTCGTTTTGAAGAAATAGAGAACACTTCAGGAAAGGGAAAGTAGACAATGATATGCCTGCACCGCGATTGTCGGGAACGGAGATGCGAGATTGTGTGATGAGATTGCCGATTATCCCATTTGGTAAGATTGATGCCACAAACATAATCAATGGGTTTGGCGAATCTCATGATTGGGTTCGGAGAAGCATCTTTTGGGAACTGCCTTATTGGTCTACAAATTTGATTCATCATAATCTAGATGTGATGCATATTGAGAAGAATGTGTTTGACAATGTGTTTAACACTATGATGAATGTTACGGGGAAGACAAAAGATAATGATAAGCCACGTTTGGACATGAAAGATATTTTTAAGCATCCTGGATTAGAACTTTATGAATCTTCTAATGGTAAGATTGTCAAACCAACCACAGCACTTGGCGCAACGGTAAGCTTCGACCTGGGGTGAGCCGTGAACTCGGACATCCTGGGATCGATTCCCACCTGCAACAAGTGTGAGAATTAATTCCTTAATTCATGTGGCTACCACACGGACTGGGTAGGACTTTAGACCGGAACAACCCACGAAAAGCCTTGTTCGGGGTGGGGATTAGTGTCGGGTTGCGATCCGAAAACCCCACATTATAAAAAAAAAAAAAGATTGTCAAACCGCATGCAAGGTACATATTGTCCAAAAAGTAAGTTTAAGATGTGTGCACATGGGTTAAGTCTCTGAAACTACCAGATGGATATGCGTCAAACATTTCAAGGTGTGTTACGGGTGGGAAATTGCAAGGGATGAAGAGTCATGACTGTCATGTGTTCATGGAGAGACTCATGCCTATAGCATTTTGGGATCTGCTTTATAAACTAATATGGGATGCTTTGACCGATCTTAGTCGTTTCTTCAAAGACTTATGTTCAAAATCATTAAATGAGAAGGACATGTCTGTACTTGAGAAGAACATCATAGAGATCACGTGTAAACTGGAAAAAATATTTCCACCTGGTTTTTTTGACTCCATGGAGCATTTGCAAATCCATCTTCCCTATAAAGCTCGTGTTGGGGGTCCAGTTCAATATAGATGGATGTACCCTTTCGAGAGGGTGATGGGAAACCTTAAGAGGAAGGTGAAGAATAGAGCTTATGTCGAGGGGTTGATATGTGAGACATATAGTTTCGATGAGATATGTACGTTTGTCTCAGACTATTTTTCGGACGAAGTCATGACAAAGGCCAATCGTACTATCGAGACATGATGATGGGGGAATGTTGAACTAAATGGTCGGCTCTTTGTATTTGGTCTATCGGGCCGCGCTTATGGAAAAGGGAAGTGCATATTCCTCTCTGAGCAAGAATTACATGTTGCACATACTTACATTCTTCTCAATCATGAGGAGATCGATTTAATTTGTGAGGTACACATGTAAACTTGATAATTTATCTTTTAAGTTGAAAATTTATTCCAATATGTTAATGTTTATAACATGGTATAGATTGTACGATGACGAGTTAAAAGTGAAGCATCCCGACATAACTGATAAAGATATTCAAATCAATCGTGATAAAAAATTTGCACTTTGGCTAAAGGACAAAGTAAGTTCAATTTCTTAAGCACGACATGTATATATCTACTCCTTCTTTTACTCTCACTCTCCCTCAACATCACTACCTCGCTTCCATACCAACCCACTACTACCCATTACCTACATCACATACCTCATCCCCACTACTAATTCACACGATCTCCACTACCCAAACTTCGCTTACACCAACAACACCTCTATATATATCATCTTATCTCTATTTCTTCCCACAATCGAATTCCGAATTTGGGAATTTGGAGAGGTTGTTTTGAGTGCAAATTTCTAGTGCGTACTTGGGGCTTCATCTCATCTCTACGACATACACCAATTTCCAAGTTCAAATTTCAAAAATTGTGTAACCTACCCCAACCGCATGCCAAGTGTTTGATAAAGTGCTTGAACCAAGTTTTCGGGTAAGGAAGTGTTTATTAGCAAGAGTTCACTGCTAAAATTCAATGGCTTCTTAACCGACACCCAAACGCCAATAGGGGGCGAGTTCAAGCGCTGCTCCACCGCCAACAACCTATGACCGCCAAAAATTTGTGAGTCTTGTTGGCCAACAATCATATGAAAGTACATGCAAACTAAAGCACTTACGTCAGAGCGTGGATTGGCCCCCGAGGGGAACAACGGGGAGATGATGTCCCAAATTTACCAAAAGGGGTGGATTAAATTCACCGAACATCCGACACCCGCCGTAGTTAATATTGTCAAGGAATTCTATGCAAACGCCGAAGACAAAGCTCCTTTCAAAGTGTTTGTGCGGGGTCGAATCGTTTCGTTCAGTGACGATGCAATTAATGCTTACTATCAGTTGCGGGTGCCACGTCATTGTCAGTATGCCCAAATAAGGGATTTTGACCCAGATTATGAGGAGGTTATTAAAAATATGACAAAGCCAGACACATCTTGGACCAAAGGTAGGAAGGGAGGAACGGTGTTCAATAGCAAGGACGTAAGCCGGTATGGAAAGATATGGTACACATTTTTATGTGCAAAATTGCTTTCGTCCCAACACACTTCGAACGTCACCAAAGAGAAGGCGTTACTGTTATACGCCATTGTGCAAGATTTCATTATCGACGTCGGGGCCATCATCAGTTTCTCCATCCGTTGGTGCTTACGTGGAAATTTTTCGGGCGGTTTGCCACACCCTTCACTTATATGTGCGTTGTGCCGTAACGCCTCGGTGCGTTATTCTGATGATGAGCCCACTCAACTGCCGCTTGCTTTGCTTGATTCAAGAATGATTGCACGGTATTCAGTTTGGGGTAGAGGAGAGTCACATCCACGGGGTTTGGGTTTCATTTTTCCATCGGCGTCGGAAGACGAAGTCGATGCCGAAGCTACCTCGGGAGATGAGGATGAAACGATGGGAGATCAAGGAACCGAGCAGGTACCGCCGACTGAGGCCATTTCTAATACTCAGTTCCTTGAGTTCCAGAATTAGATGACTACACATAATAGGGCAGCACACCGGGAAATGCGGCGATTGGCGATGCGCCAAGATCACATGTTTGATGCCATGAACTCATCTTTCGCCTCTTTCAACACAACACTCCAAAGTTTCTACCTGGCGGCTCAATTTCTATATCAACCACCCGGTCCATTACCTCGATTTCCTCCTAGTGATTCTGATGAAGAAGAGCACCACCCACCTCCTCAGACTTGGACGATTCCAGGGAAGTCCTATTGCACTTAATTTTTTATCCAATGAGGGCATTGTCTTAATTCAATTTGGAGGATTTATTTGTTTATTTGCATGCATTTTGTTATTTTTTTTGTTTTCATTATATAATTTTGCATTATAGATTAGGTATTTGCATTATGGATTAGGTGTTTGCATAGTAGAAAATAATAATAATAATAATAAATTTTAGTTAAATAGTGTGTTTGCATATGTCCAACGGTGTCGCATGTTACAGTTTATTTTGGCCAATGATGAGATTGTGAACAAGTTATCCAATAT
This sequence comes from Panax quinquefolius, assembly GCA_020205615.1. NCBI lineage: Eukaryota > Viridiplantae > Streptophyta > Magnoliopsida > Apiales > Araliaceae > Panax > Panax quinquefolius. Next base: position 28,599,614 of record CM035174.1, read on the forward strand.
AGTATGGATTATTAAAACTATGATATAATTTCTGATATGAATCGATTCTTGGACTTGTTTGAAACTGTTATAAAAAGGGTAGCACTAATAACATCTTTGTTGACTGGTCAGTTGAAATTGATACGTAAAAAGTTTTTAAAGGATAATGCTAGGGTGAACCAGAAAATGACAAGGATAGGCAGTGAAGGCTTAACTTAGGCAAAAACCTAAGTTTGGGGGAATATATGTGGGATATATAAGCTTGTTAAAAAAAAGAAAGAGAAAGAATGAAACATGTTGAGTCTTGTGGTGGGTTGAGGAGAAACACTCCCCATAAACACAAGCGTGAGATGGAGTGTAAAACGCACTCACCAATCATCTATCAAAAGAAAAAGAAAAGGGAAATAATCACGGGAAAAGAGCAAAAAAGTCCCCGTGTAAAAAAAGAAGAAGAAAAGAAAGTATAAGTATCCTGCATGTACCCTTGAATTTGGTTGAGTTTAAGTGTAGTTGAGCTGTGCCTATCTTTGAGATTTTAAGTTCAGACTTTGTATGTTTCCTTTTAAGAAGTTGTTTATGTATTGAATTTGGGTCCGTGATCGCTTATCTTAGATGTTGATCACACACGCATTACTATACCAAATGATAATTGTTCAAGAATTGAGAATTAATATGTAAGTGTGGATTGGTTTTGATAATTTGTATTGTAAAGTTACTTGTTTTCTATGAGGCCGATGGGATAAGTTAGTTTATGCGATGTTGTTGGATTTTTAGATATTTAGATTGTTATTGCATTTCATTACATTGCATAGCATGTAGTTTGTTTTGTGCTTGAGGACTAGCACGGTTTAAGTTTGGCGGATTTTGATTAGTGGATTTTATATACACGAATCGATATTCATTTCAAGTTTAAATTCGTAGTTATCTTCATGTTTTGTGTTCGTTTTTACTCGTTTTATGTTTTTTTATGTGTAGGGTGATCATGGATGCTATTGGTGAGGAAAGGCGGTCTTTTTGGAGTAAAAGTGGAAAAAAGTTGGAGAAAGAAAAAGTTGAAGTCGATTGGCTATGCCATGCCGGAAATGAAGCATTTTGTAGAAATGTACCTCTGGCTTCGGCGGGGTCCCGATTCAGTAGTGTCTGCTCATTGCAACTTCTTTGGTGCTCGGTTTGTGGGACTTGAATGATGCGTTTGGACTCAAATAAAAAGAGATTTCGGCCAAGAGAGAGGGAGAGCTTGCTATTATATAGAAAAACAACAATCATACAACAAAAAAGGCATTAATTCAAGAGCGATTTCAAGGATTCAAGAGCAAAACGTTGGAGGAGTAATTTTCAGAGATTGTCACAACGGTTGCGAATCAAGGCTACGTGGAGGGGTTTTCTTTATTCTTCTTCTCTCTAGTCTTATTTGTAATTGGAAGGATGTTTTCAACAAATTATTCAGTTTTTAATTCATTCGTTATGACCTAATTTACTTATTAGACTTGTGATGGATCTTTGGGTGGAACGATGATTCTATAACTTTTGATTTCCAATTCAATAAGATATTTACAATTTATCTATGTTAATTTGAGCGTGAATTTATGAATTGCCTGATCAACAGTTCTTTGTGGATTTGAAAGGAATCGAGAGAGGAGATTCAAATCTAGACCTAGTTAATATATCATGTGTCATGAATTTTGTCGATAGCAAATAATTCTTGAAGCGGAAATCTTTGATGTATGGGCACACGTACCTGAAGATGTAAACTCTCCCTAGGTCTCGTTTCTCTGCCTTCTCTCTTCGTTCTTGTGCTCCTGTTTGGATTTTCTTCTCCTTTCCTGGCCAGTTTCTCTTCCTCTTCTATGATTGACTACTCCCATCTTTCGGGGGTAACTCCATTAGCAGTCCTTCTAGGGCTAGGTCATCTGATTTGGGGGTTTCAAACCCAAGGGCTATTTCCGATGCCGAGTCTCTTGAATCGTCCCTTCGACTTGGTCATGGGGTGGTTAATTCTTCTTCTCCTGTGTTTGGTGAGTCGAAGATGGTTGAATCTGTTGCAGTTCCGCTCAATGTTACGGTGGATTCTGATGATTCGGATGCTAATAGCGAGTTTAATGCTAATTTAGGGCTTACACAGGGCTCTGCCTTGAAGGAAATTTTTAGTGCTGCTCAGCAACTTTCAAGTCATGGACATTTAGAAGCTGCAAATGAGAGGCAGAAGAGCAATACCCTTTTGAACTTCATTCTTGCAAAGGGGTTCAACATTCAACAGGTTCAGAGTTTGCTAATGGAGGGCGGTCTATTCATCAAGTCAATGCGCTTGACATGTTTGATAAAGGTCCAATGAAGGATGGCAGTTCTGGTGCTCTGGTTTTGGGTCTAGCCTCTGAAGATGGTGGTCTACGGAAGGTAGCTACTCCTATTGCCTATTCTGTTTTGGAAGAAGGGGAGCTGCCTTGTTCGCCCAAAAGCTATACGAAAGAGGTTGCAGGGGTGATCCCAGCTAGTGTCTCAGGTGCATCTCAGGTCAAAAAACTTTCTTGGAGCTCTGTTGTGGCTCAGGACTTTCCGAAGTCAGGTTTGGTTCTGGATTTTTCCTCCAGGATAAGGGGTTGTTTATTTTCAAGTTTTCTACCCCTGAGGAACGAGATAATGTTCTAGCCCTCGGCCCTTGGTACGTTTCAAATAAGCTCCTTTGTCTTAAGCGTTAGAAGGAGGGAATGGATTTCCAGTCTGAAGCTTGTACTAATGTCCCGGTATGGGTCAAATTTCATAATGTTCCTATGTCCTATCTTTCTGCTTTTGGGTTGAGTTATCTTGCTAGTGGGATAGGAAAGCCATTATCGGTAGATAAATTAACTGAAAAATTGGAGTCTATGAACTTTGCTAGGATGTGTGTTGAACTTTCCTCTACCTCTGGTTTTCCATCGAGCCTGGATGTTGTTGTTCTTGATGAGGACTCAAATTTGGAAAAAGTTGTGGTGGTTAAGGTGGAATATCAAAATAGGCCCCAACTTTGTTCACATTGTAAGACTTTCGGGCATTCCTTGGTCCGATGTCCTAGTGCTAACTATAAATGGGTCCCTAAGGCTCCTCCTCAAGTCTTTGCGCCTGTTATCTCTGAGCCTTCTGGAAAGCACTCTATTCCTGGCCCCTCTCTGGCTTTAAATTCTGATTGTTAGACTACGGTTACTAAAGGCCCAAAGCTGCAAGTTGGTCCTTCTGCTCCTAAGAGTTCGTTGATCTCCTCTGTTGCCCCTAGTTGCAACCCTTTTAATCCCATTTCTCCTGGTGAAGGAGGTCTCTGTGACGCTTTCTCTGACTCCGATGGTACTCCTTTGCCAAATCCTCTGGTGGAAAAGTTAAAACAAATCGATGAGAAGGAAGTTAAGGATCCCAAGCATAAAGAAAAAATGTCCTTTGATGTTAGTCAAGCTTCTAAGATTATCAAAGGAGGGGGGAGCAAGCAGTCCCCAGCTTAAATCTTTTCTTTTTTTATGTTAAATTTTTACTCTATGAATATTAGAGGTGTAAATATGTCTCCTAAGCAGGATTATGTTCGTGCTCTCATTAGTAAACACAGCCTCTCTTTTGTTGGCCTAGTTGAAACTAGGGTCAAGTGTTCTAAGGCTAATTCTGTTTCTAAAGCTATTTATAAGAATTGGCAATGGCATTTTAACTATGAGCATCATGTTAATGGCCGTATTTGGGTTAGATGGGACCCAATTTTTTTGAATGTAAATATCCTATCTAAATCATCTTAATTTATTCACTGTTATGTTACCTCTGCTACTTATGACTTTCAATCCTTTGTTACCATTATATATGGGCTTAATACCCCATCTGAAAGGAAATCTTTGTGGAATGACTTAAGGGCTATTGCTCCCTCCATTGATAAACCCTGGACTCTTCTTGGAGACTTCAATGTTGTGCAATCCCTTTCTGAAATTGATGGAGGGGTTGGGTTGTGGGATTATGGAATGCAAGATTTTAAGGATGTGCTGTCTGATCTGCATCTGGTGGACCTCAGGGATGTCGGTCCTCATCTTACTTGGTGGGATTCCCATCTTTCGAATCCTACTTACAAGAAACTTGACAGAGCTCTTGTCAATAATCTCTGGCTAGATTCCTTCCCCAACTCTCAGGCCTTATTTGCTCCTAGTGAGCTTTCTGATCACTGTCCAGTGGTGGTCTACTCCGGGCAGGTTATTCCGTTCATTCTTAAGCCCTTTCAATTTTTCAATTTTATGACTGGTCTGGACAACTTTCTTGTAGTAGTTCAGGAGGCTTGGAGCACACATTGTTCCGGTGACCCTTTACAAATCCTTTCTGGGAAGCTTAGGGCAGTTAAAAGGGCCTTAATGAGCTTGAATAAACAAAATGGCAACCTTACTTCTAATGTAAAGAAGATCAGGGATAGTCTTTACTCTACTCAGCTTGCTCTTTGTTCTAGGCCTTCTGATTTTAATCTCCTCATTCTCCAGCGGTCTCAATCAGCTAGTCTGTGGGCTGCTCTTCTTTGTGAAGAGAAAATGCTTAAGCAAAAATCCAGAATTCAATGGCTTAAGGATGGGGATAAGAATTCTGGTTATTTTCATAACCAAGTCAAAAATAGATGGAATCAGAACAAAATTTTGGCTATTGAGAAATCAGTAGGTGAATTGTGTTATGGTCATCAGGCTGTTCAAAATATTGTTGTGGACCATTTCAGTTCCATTTTGGGTTCCTCCTCTCCGATCGAAGACCTTTTTCTTGATTGGGAACCTGCAATGTCTAACTTGGTGTCTCCTCAACAAGCTCAGATTCTGGAAAGGGATGTATCTGATGATTAAATTCTGAACACTTTAAAATACATGAAGCATAACAAGAGCCCTGGCCCTGATGGGTTTAATGTGCACTTCTTCCTTCATACTTGGGAGATTGTTGGTACTATTTTCAGTTCTGCTATTTAATCTTTCTTCAGGCAGGGATGTTTGTTAAGAGGATCTAATTCAACTGCCATTGCTCTTGTGCCAAAAATTCCTAATCCCTCCTCTATGAGTGATTTTAGGCCTATTTCTTGTTGCAATACTACTTATAAATGCATCTCTAAGATCATTGCTTCCCGGCTAAAGGGTATTCTCCCGACTATTATTTTGCCTTACGAATCTTCTTTTATTCCGGGAAGGAGGATTGGGGACAACATCCTCTTGGCCCAAGAATTATTCAGGAACTATCATAGACCTTATGGTCCGGCCAGATGTGCTATGAAAATTGACTTACGGAAAGCTTTTGACTCTATCTCTTGGGACTTTTTATTGTCTGCTCTTAAGCTTTTTAATTTTCCTCCAAAATTCTTGTACTGGATTAAGGCATGTATTACCACGACCAGTTTTTCTGTTAAGGTTAATGGGGCTCTTTGTGGCTACTTTAATGGGGCTAAAGGTCTTAGGCAAGGTGACCCCTTGTCTCCTTATCTGTTTGTCATTGTTATGGAAGGTCTCTCTCTCATGCTCTCGAAGGCCTCAAAGGATCCTGCATTTCGGTTCCACTAGAAAACAGCTCCCATGTCTCTTACTCATTTATGCTTCGCTGACGATCTCATTATTTTTAGCCACGGTGACCTTGCCTCTGTTATGATTATTAAGACGTGTCTTGAGAAATTTTCATCCTATACGGGCTTACACACCAATGCTTCGAAAAGTATGTGCTTCCTATCTCATGTTCCTCCTGAAATTGCTGATTCCATTATCTCAACTTTGGGGTTCCAGTTAGGGATCTTTCCTGCAAAGTTCTTGGGAGTTCCATTGATTACCTCCAAATTAAGCCTCGCAGATTGCCAGCCTCTTCTCGAAAAGGTTAAATCCAGAATTTGTTCATGGACCAACAAATTTCTATCTTATGCTGGCAGGCTTCAATTAATCAAATCTGTTATTTATGCCATCCAAGCTTATTGGTATGTCCATTTTATCCTCCCTGCTGCTGCTTTAAAAGATCTTCAGTCTACCTTATCCAGGTTTCTATGGAAGGGTCCTTCTATGCAGAAATATGGTTCCAAAGTGGCTTGGGCCAAAATTTCTCTTCCTGTTTCTGAAGAAGACGGCTATAAAGAATCTTGTAGATTGGAACAAATCTTTAATCATGATGCATCTTTGGAAAGTCATTACTCCTGATTCTAATTCAATCTGGGCTACATGGGTTCGTGAAGTTCAACTTAAACATAAATTTTTCTGGATTACCCATATCCCAAATGATTGTTCTTGGATCTGGAGGAAAGTGCTTCAATTAAGAGAGCTTGCTCGTCGACATATATCCTTTAGCATTGGCAATGGTGCTAACACGAGTCTTTGGTTTGATCCATGGCTTGGTCAAAACCCTTTGGCTTTCTCAGTGCACTCTTCCCTGATTGTCAACTCTGGCCTTGGGCCAAATGCTTCCGTTAGCAGTATTATCCATAACTCTAGATGTAATCTACCAAATTCAAATCATAACGATGTCATTGCATTTAGGTCCTCTTTTGACCTATCTAGGAACTGTGATTCGAATTGTCAGGATGGTCTTCTATGGGATGGGACGTTAGCCAAGGAAGTTAAAGCTTCCACTATCTGGCGGTCCATTCGTAAGGTAGGTTTGACTGTCGGGTGGTATAAACTATTTTGGCATAAGATTGTGTCTCCTCGGCACTCTTTCCTTTTGTGGCTGGCGTTCCATAAAGGGTTGCGGATACTTGATAAACTTCTACAGTTTGGCCTTGAGGTTGACCCTATATGTGTTCTGTGCTCCAACGATAGGGAAACTTTCCAGCATCTATTTTTCCACTGTAGTTATTCTTTTCAGATTCTGGTTGCAGTTCTTAGACGTTGTGGTTGGCGTGGGTTCAGTCGTAGTTGGGCCTCTATCACTGAGTTTATTACTCACAATTCCTGCCAAAACTTTCATCATAGTCTTCTGCATTTTGGTTTTGCTGTTGTGGTCTATAGGATATGGCAAGAACGGAATGCGAGGATCTTTACTAAAGTTGCTATTCCTGCCCGGAACATTATCCTTGATATTATTCATTCGCTTAAGTGTGGTCTCCATACTAATGCTAGGTTTCAAAAAATTAAATCCAGGTTATGTTATCAACATCTTGATTTGTAAATCTGCGGTCTGCGGGTTTGCTGCAGGTTTGGAGCTTTGGTTGGAGCTTGTATTGATGCACCTGCTTGCTGTGTTGGTTTCTGCTACTGTTTACTACTACTGCTGTGGGTCTGCATTTTCTTTAGTCCCTTTTTGGGGTCTATTTCTACTTCTGCTGCTGGGTTGGGCTCTGCAGTCTGTGGGTTAGTCGCATGGGTGCTGGTTATGCAAAGTGGCCTTGCTATGTTCTGTTGTCTGGTGCAATTGCCTGTGGAGGTTCTGCTGCAGCTGCCTTGCTATTTCTGCTGTTGGGTTCTGCTGCTGGGTTCTGCTGCAGATTCTGCTGGGTTCTGTTATCACAGGAAATCTGGTCCTCCTAGATTTCAAAGACTTAAGGAGAAGTCATGCTACAGACATCTAGTGTTATAGCAGTTGGCCAGCTTGGTGCAGCTTCTGGCCTTTGCACTGGTCTTTTGGGTGGTATTGCTGGGATGAGCTACATTTTTTTGGTGTTGTTGCTGCATTTGTTGTTGTGTTGCTATGCAGATTTGCTGTTGGATCTGCAGATTCTATTTCTGTGATGCTATGGGCCTAATTGTATGCTCTCGGCAGATGGTGGGGCTTGACTGATGCTGTTATATGCTGGTATGCTTGATTAGGAAGCTGCAGTCGTGCTGCTGGGATTGGTGCTATTTGGTATAGGGTTGTCTTTGGCAGTTATGGTTCTCTAAGGCCTGGGCTTAGGCTGCTGCTGCTGGTTGGTTGCTGAAAGTTTTTGGATTGCTTTTGGTTGGGTTTTACATCAGGCGATGTGGTTAGAGCTCCTGCTTTTTTGTTTGGGGTTCTGGCTGCTGCTGTGGTTTGATTAAAGCTGCTACTGTGGTTTTGATTATTTGGGGTTCTGCTGCTTTGGTCTGCTATAGTGGTCCCAGGGCAGTGCCTGGTTTTTTTCTTGCTGATGCTCTATGACTGGCTTTGCCTTATCATGCTGAGCTGTGCTGGTGTTGTGTTATGCTGCTGCTTTGGTCTGCTGTGAGTGCTGCTCTGCTGGAGTATGCAGCTGCAGAGGTTCGAGGTTATGTTGCACTACTGCTGCCTGCTGTTTTGGTTGCTGCTACTGGTTTGGAGCTTTGCTACTACAGTTGACCTTCTACAGGAACTACCGTTGTTGTGGGCAGCTAGTTGGCTGTTGTGGCTGATGTGCCCTCTCATGCCTGTAGATGGTTACTGATATGTGTAGGCTTGGTTACTGCTATATGTAGTGGGTGTTGCTGTGACTGGTCTGCTGATTTGTTGCAGTAGGCGTCAACATTGGGCTTTTGGAAAATTTGGGGGCTATGTGTTGCAGCCGGGATAGTTTCAATCTTAGCTGCTGGAAATTTAATGCCTTATGAGTCTTTGTTTAGATTTGTTCTTGTGTAACAGTTATTTTGGCTTGTTCACTTTTTGTCATAGTCTGTTATCACTTTTGCGTTGATAGGCTTCAGACCTACAATTTTATATAGTCATGACATCATAGGGCCTGTCCTATGATGTCTATGCTATATTCTGATTGGGGTTTCCAATGACATTTGTAATTTCCTTTTTTTTAATACAGTTTAAATTTAGCAAAAAAAAAATAAAAATAAAAATAAATTGTCGATAGCAGATTTGTGATTATTGTTAAGGTAGAGATACGCTTGACATCGCATGTAATCTTATAGAGAGCTTAAACTTCAACCTTCTTTGATTGCAGTTCACATAGAGATATAGTGAGTTGGTTAATTTAGGTGTTTAACGGATTTCTATCTTAATTGTGGATTGATGTTAATATGGTATTAGCGCATCGAGAGGTGGCTCTTAATACGTTCGTGTTCTTGATTAATAAACTGGAATATTGAATTGAGTTGGAATAAAGGTTGGAAAATCAGAGGGAAGCTCAGGGTGAAATCATAAGTCTAATTCTCCATTAATTGTTTGAAATTCCGGATTTCGTTATTGGTGACTGTTTTGTGATAGTTTATTTCTTTATTAATTTAGTTTTTTTTTTATATAATTTAAAACCATTGAATTGATTAGTTTAATAAAATTAGGGTTAATACAAAATTGATAATTGTGAAGTTAAAACTCTTGATATTTTGTCCTTGTGGAAACGATACTTTATTCACTACTATATTACATGTTGACCACGTACACTTGCGTGTTTTGCGCGTATTGATTTTTACCAACAGGAACCCCTAAGAACTTTGCAGGGAACACCCCCAACCGAAAATCCAAAAGGCTAAGGATTTGATCCGATTGGGCAGGGGAAACATGGGAGAGAAAACACATACTCTATGAGGCATTGATGTGGAGACCCGAGCCCAAGGAGAACTGGTCGAGACACGTCTTAATATTCTTGACAGAGTCAATATCACCATGACAGAAGATAAGAATGTCATTCGCAAAGCAAAGATGGGTAATGGATAGAGGCGCAGCTTGCCAATGAAACTTGAAAGAAGCCTGCTTTGAAGTCTGGGAAAGCATAAGGGAAATGACTTCCATAATGATGACAAAAAAGATAAGGGGATAATGGGTCACCTTGTCTAAGACCTTTAGCCCCTTTGAAGTAACCACATAAAGCCCCATTAACCTTAACAGAGAAGCTGTAAGTGGAGATGGCCTTGATCCAAAAAATAAATTTATGAGAAAACTTGAAAAGTTGTAACGCAACCCACAGGAAATCCCAAGAAATAGATTCAAAAGCTTTCTTGAGATCAATCTTCATAGCGCACCTGGTCGGCCAAGAGGGTCTGTGGTAATTTCTGAAAAGTTCTTGAGCAAGAAGAATGTTATCACCAATGTTATGAAGTCCTGTTAATAATAATGATATTGTTATAAAAACAAATGTCTGTAGAAAGACTTCTCCTTGAGTCTTTGAAATCTTCTATAAGAGTAAAGTTTACATTTCAGCATGTTCATAATTTCTTGCACTACATTCCTAACAGGGGCAGCTTTATGTGAAAAGATCCTAGCTTTACGCCTAGTCCAGATTCGATGGACTACAGTGCAAACCCGAGATGAATAAGACTATGATGAAATTGAGGACACGAGTAGTGAATAAGATAGTTGGTAATAGAAGACCAGTTCCTGCTACAACCTCTCCAACCGCAGTGTCTAAGGATAGAAACCAAAATCCTAAAGGAATAGTCACAGTGAAAGAATAAGTGATCAAAAGATTCTAAGTCAGTTTTGCATAACACACACTTAGGGTTACCCTGAAGGCCAAAAGTGAGCAGTCTGTCCTTGGTACGAAGCCCTTTGTGAAAAGCCATCCAAAGAATGAAAGAGAACCTAGGGGTGAGAATCCTATGCCACACCAGTTTGTCCCAAAACACAACCACACCAACCTGCCTAATCGAGCACCAAATAGTAGATGCTCTAACCTCACTAGTTTTTGTATTTCCCCAAAAACATTCATCTTGTAAAGCGGAGTTACACTACATGTTGAAGTCAAAAGTATCCCTAAAGACAATGAAATCATTATAGTTAGAGGATGGGAGATTCCAAGTAGAGTTTTGGATTATGTTGCTAACTGTTGCATTAGGCCCTAGACCAGAGTTGATGACCAAAGAAGAGTGAGTAGAGGTGGCCAAAATGCCATTACCCATCCAAGGGTCAAACCATAGGCTAGTATCTGCACCATTACCAATACGGAATTTAATATGACCAAGAGCTAAAGGCCTCAGCTGAAGAACTTTTCTCCAAATCCAAGAGCAGTCATTGGGGATCGACATGGGTTAGACTCTCTCTCTAGGATGTTTTCTCTCCCTTCTCTCTAAATCTTTTGTTTACCCCTCCTTTTAGTTACCGTCAACTCTTTCTTTCCTTTTCTGGTTTCCCTCCCAATCTCACCTAACTTCTCAGCCCTTACCAAACTTCTCTGTTTTCCTCTTTCATCCATCCCCTTCCTCCTCCGCCCTCTTTCGTCTCCCTCCTCCCTTCCTCCTCTCCCACCTGTCTTCCTGACTCGCCATGGTTGATTTCTCCCACCTCTCGGCTGGTAACTCTGAGAGTAGTCTTTCCCGTGACATGTTCACAGATTTCGGTGTTTCAAACCCAAACTCCCTATTTCATTGTTGACACACGGCTTATGGCGAGAATCGACCCCGCCTCACATTACGACTAATCTTGCCTCTGTTTAGTCTTCCGATTCAGAAACTAACAGCATAGCCGCGGAAAATATAGGTCCCATGCTTGGCCCCTCCATGTCCAAAATCTTCAAAGCAGCGCAGCACTTATCGTAACAAGGTCGCCTGGATGCAGCTGATGAACGTAGGAAGTGCCTTACCTTAATGGACTTCATAAAAGCCCAAGGTTTTTCGCTTCAGAATGTCAATGATTTCGCTAACAAAGAAAAATATGTTAAGAGTGTTAACGACCACAACATGCTAGATCTTGGCTCCATGAGACCCTCTGGTGACCCCCTCTACAGTGCTCTCACCTGTGTCGAGTCTGCAATCTGCTGCGGACGCATCCCTCTCTCTCGCTGCCTGTGAGGAGGACAAATGTGATTATAATCCTCCTAAAGCTATTAAGCCTTCAAAACAATCATGGAGTGAGGTGGTAACAAACTGTACCCCAATACACAACTCTACGCTTGAATATTTTCCCCCTGATCCTCCAGCTTCAGAGAATGTCGTAATTCGAATTAGAACTCCAGTTGAGGTTCTCCTTAAAGGAAATACTCTTTAGAATACCTGCCTAGTTGGGAGCTTTATCAACTTAAGACTCCCCTTTAAACTTGTTGAAGAATCTATTCATAAGCTTTGGGACAAACATGGACTGCAGAAGGTTTTCTTGCATGATAAGGGGTTTTTTTGTCTTCAAGTTTTCAAACTCTCTGGAAAGAGAAAATGTCCTTGCCCTTGGCCCTTGGTACATCTCGAACAAACATCTATGCCTCATGCTTTGGAAGGAAGGCATGGATTTCAAGTTTTAAGCCTGCACTAAAGCTCCAGTTTGGGTTAAATTTCACAACGTCCCAATGTCCTACATTTCTCCTACAGTGCTCAGTTACCTAGCTAGTGGCATTGGTAAGCCTCTCTTCATTGATAGTGTTACTAGTGAATTCGAGCCGATGACATTTGCCAAAGTATGTATAGAGCTCTCTTCTTCATCTTCATATTCCCTAGCTGTCTGGAAGTGGACGTTATCGATGAGGAAACCAAAACTGGAAAAGTTGTTCGGGTTAAAGTGGAATACCAAAATTGACCTATCCTATGCTCTCATTGCAAGTCTTTTGGTCACTCCCTTACTCGCTGCCCCAATGCCAACTTCAAATGGATCCCAAAGTTACAGGTTGGACAGAAAGCTCTTGCTCCCCCTGTCCTCCCTGTTCCCCTTGCCCAAGGCTCTTCCTCTAACCCCCCTTCCTGATGGTTGGACTGTGGTTGCTAAGGGTTCTAAGCAACAATCTAACCCAAATGATATTTTGCCCCCTCCAGACTTCAATTTGTTCAACCTTCTCCCCACTGTGGCTGCTGGTCCTCAAGACTGTTTCTCTAACACTGATGCCACTCCCTCTCCCAACCCCCTTGTGGGTAAACTTAAACTGATTGATGAGAAGGAAGTTAGGGATCTCATACACAAAGCTGTAGGCTCTCTTGATTTTTGTCAAGCATCAAAGAAAAAGATCAAAGGAGGGGGGAGTAAGAAGTCCCCAGCTTAACCCAAACCCCCTTTTTTATGATTAATTTTTGCTCTATGAATATTAGAGGTGTAAATATGTCTCCTAAGTAGTCTAGCGTCCATGATCTCATTTGTAAGCATAAAATCTCTTTTATCGGCCTGGTTGAAACAAGGGTCAAGTCTCCTAAGGCCAATTCTGTCTCTAAAGCTATTTATAGGAATTGGTAGTGGCATTTTAACTATGAGTATCATTACAAAGTTTGCACAATTTATTCATTGTTCTGTTTCTTCTGTCAATTTTAGTTTTAATGGATTTGTTACTGTTGTTTATGGACTCAATACCCCTAGTGAAAGGAAATCTCTTTGGAATGATTTGAGAGCTATTGCTGGCTCAATTGATAAACCGTGGACTCTTCTTGGGGACTTCAATGTGGTTAAATCCTTGACTGAAATTGATGGAGGTGCATGCTCTTGGGATTATGGTATGAAAGACTTCAAGGATTGGCTTGACGACCTTCTCTTGATTGATCTCCGCGCTATTGGCCCTCTTCTCACCTGAAGGGATTCTCAAATTGCAAACCCAACTTGCAAGAAGCTTGATCGTGCTTTGGTTAATAACCTTTGGTTGGATTCCTATCCCAACTCCCAAGCTATTTTCTGCCCTCGTGACCTCTCTGATTATTGTCTTGTGGTGGTTCAGTCTGGTATATTCTTGCCCAACATTCCTAAGCAATTCCAATTCTTCAATTTCATGATGGGCCTGGAAAATTTTCATGATGTGGTTCGGACTTCTTGGGTCGCTCCTTGTTTGGGGGACCCTCTTCAGATTATGGCAGGGAAACTCTCCACTGTTAAGTTTGCTTTAAAGGATCTTAATAAGCACAATAGTAATCTGATTTCTAATGTAAAGCAGGCTAGGGACTGCTTGCACGCCACTCAACAAGCCATCTCTCTTAATCCAGGTGATCTTTCTCTTCTTATTTTCCAGAGATCTCAAACTGATTCTTTTTGGGCTACTCTCCTCCTTGAAGAGAAATTTGCTAAGCAAAAATCTAGAATTCAATGGCTGAAGGAGGGTGATCAGAATACGGGTTACTTCCATAATCAAGTTAAGCAAAGGTGGAACACTAATAAGATCCTAGCTATTGAGAATTTTGAGGGTGAATTGTGTTTTGGGCACTTGGTTATCCAACGAGTTGCAGTTAACCACTTCTACGATCTCTTAGGTACGCCTTCCCATGCTATTTGCTCCACTATCCCTCTTCCTGACTCTTTGGAGGCCAAGCTTGTGTCCTCTCAACAAGCTCTTTTGCTTGTCAGAGATGTGTCTAATGAGGAGATTCTGTCCACCCTTAAGCACATGAAGAAGAACAAGAGTCCTGGCCCTAATGAATTCACTGTGAATTGCTTGGGATATTGTTGGGGAGGTATTCACTACTGCTTAGGGGTGCAAACGAGTCAAATCTCAATGAACATATTCATGCTCAGATTCGGCTCGACTCAAAAAAATTGAGCTCGAATTCGACTCGGATTTGATAAGGGATTTATATTTTTGCGCCAGATTCGACTCGGATCATTACTCGAACCTACTCAGCTCGTAAGTACTCGACTCGTTTACAAAATGAGTTACTCATGAGTCTTCAAATTGAGTTTTGAATATGAACCATTTCACTTAAAATTGAACCACTACATACTAAATTTGTTACTTAACTAATATTTATATATAAAACTTTTTCACTTTTATTTATGTACTGAAATTATAAAGAATGTAATATAATTGACATTTAATTCATTGATTTATTCAAGTACATATTTACACAATTTCATACTACACTTTATAAATTATAAAGATTGATACAAATATCACATATTTAGCTTACTAGCATGGATCAGACCAATATTCGAATATGATCCATCAAGCAGGTATCGAGTATGGTTTGAGAAAAAATAAAATACTCGAACCTTAATATGAGCGAACATTGGTCTGCTCGAGTTCGACTCGTGTATCATTAAACATAAAACGAGTATGGATCAGATTCGACTCGGATCAACTTCGAATTCGAGCTTTGGATCATATTTTCGAGCTGATCTCGAGTCGAGTACCGAACTACTTGGCTCGGTTATCACCCCTACTGCTGCTATTCGTTCCTTTTTTAGTCAGGGATGTCTGCTTAGGGGGTCCAATGCCACGTCCATTGCTCTTGTGCCGAAGGTTCAAAACCCCTCTTCTATGAATGATTACAGACCCATCTCTTGCTGCAATACTACCTATAAGTGTATTTCGAAGCTCATTGCGTCTAGGCTTAAGGATATTCTCCCTTCCATCATTTCTCCTTTCCAATCTGCTTTTGTTCCGGGACGGAGGATTGGTTATAACATTCTTCTTGCTCAAGAACTTTTTTGAAATTACCACAGACCGCTGGGCCGGCCAGGTGCGCTATGAAGATTGATCTCAAGAAAGCTTTTGACTCTATTTCTTGGGATTTCCTGTGGGTTGCTTTACAACTTTTCAAGTTTCCTCCCAAATTTATTTTTTGGATCAAGGCCTGCATCTCCACTTCCAGCTTCTCTGTTAAGGTTAATGGGACTCTATGTGGTTACTTCAAAGGGGCTAAAGGTCTTAGACAAGGTGACCCAATATCCCCTTACCTTTTTTTCATCATTATGGAAGTCCTTTCCCTTATGCTTTCCCAGACTTCAAAGCAGGCTTCTTTCAAGTTTTATTGGCGAGCTATGCCTCTATCCATTACCCATCTTTACTTTGCGAATGACATTCTTATCTTCTGTCATGGTGATATTGACTCTGTCAAGAATATTAAGACGTGTCTCGACAAGTTCTCCTTGGGCTCGGGTCTCTACATCAATGCCTCAAAGAGTATGTGTTTTCTCTCCCATGTTCCCCTGCCCAATCGGATCAAATCCTTAGTCTTTTGGATTTTCAGTTGGGGGTGTTCCCTGCAAAGTTCTTAGGGGTTCCCTTGATCACCTCAAAACTTAACCTTGCGGACTGCCGCCCCCTCCTCGAAAGGGTCAAAGCCAAAATTTGTTCCTGGACCAATAAGTTTCTCTCGTACGTCGGCCGTATGTAACTTATCAAGTCAGTTGTACATGCCTCTCAAGCATATTGGTCTGCTCACTTCATTCTTCCTACAACAGTTTTGAAAGATCTTCAGTCTTCCATGTCTAAATTCTTATGGAAGGGTCCATCCATGGACAAACATGGCTCTAAATTTGCTTGGACAAAGATTTGTCTCCCCTTTGCAGAGTGTGGTCTAGCAATAAAAAATCTAGCAGAATGGAATAAATCTCTTATCTTGATGCATCTTTGGTACGTCATAATTCCCCTGTCTCCATCTCTTTGGGCCAAATGAGTTCATATTACTCTGCTCAAGTCTAAATCTTTCTGGGCTATCCCTATCCCCCTTGACTGCTCTTGGATCTGGAGGAAAGTATTACAATGCAGGGATATTGCCCGTAGGCACATATCTTATGACATAGGAAATGGAGCTAATATTAGCCTATGGTTTGACCCATGGATTAGTCAATCACCTTTGACAAATTTTGTTCACTCATCTCTGATTGGCAACTCTGGGCTTGGTCCTTCTGCTCGTGTGAATTGCATTATAGGTAACTCTAGGTGGGTCTTACCTTCTTCGAACCATCAGGATGTCATTGTTTTTCAGAATAATTTTGACTACTCTAGACCTTGTAACTCTGCAAACTGTGATGGTCTTTTATGGGATGGTACCAAGGATATAAAGGCTTCTACTATCTGGAATTCAAGTCGGCTGACTGGGCCTACTGTGTCTTGGCATAGCTTGGTTTGGCATAAGATTATGCCTCCCCGGCAATCTTTTATTCTCTGGCTTGCTTTTCATGAGGGGCTTCGGACCCTGGACAGATTGACTCAATTTGGCCTGGATATCAACCCTATGTGTGTGCTCTGCTCGAAAGACAGGGAAACCTTTAACCATTTATACTTTGAATGCTCTTTTTCCTTTCAGCTTCTGATAGCTGTCCTTTGGCAGTGCGGTTGGAGAGGGTTTAGTAGGAGTTGGACTTCTATTACTGACTTTATCTTTAGCCGCTCCTGTACAAATTTTCACTCTAGTCTTCTCCATTTTGGGTTTGCTGCTGTGGTCTACAGAATCTGGACAGAAAAAATACTAGGATCTTCTCCCATTCTACCACCCCTGCTCGGATTCTCATTCGTGATATTATTCATTTGATAAAGTGTGGTCTCCATTCGAATGCTAAATTTCAAAAAATCAAGTCTAGACTATGTTGTAGATCCTTCAGGTCAGAATGCTTTTTTTTAGTAGAGTTTGGTCACAGTAGAGTGGGGTTTTGGCCTACTGGGGCCTTCGTAGAATGGGGCCTTGGCCGAGTGGGGCCTTCGTTGAGTGGGGTTTCGTAGAGTGGGGATTTTGGCAAAGAGGGGTTTTCGTAGAGTATGACTTCGAAAAATGGGTCTTCATAGAGTGGATTTTATGCCTCGAGTAGGTCGTCTTCATAGAGTGGGGCTTCGTAGATTGGGTCAATTTCGGCAAAGAGGGGTCCGGATGGGCTTTGGTCTTCGGAAATGAGGGGCTCGGATGGGTGGGTCTTCGCAGTATGGGGATTTGGCCAAGTGGGGTCTTCGTAGAGTGTTATTTCGTAGAGTGGGTTTTCGTTGAGTTGATTAGAGTGGAGCTTCGGCCTTGAGTAGGTTATCTTCGTAGAGTGGAGCTTCGTAGAGTGGGTCATCTTCAGCAAAGAGGGGCTCGTATGGGCTCTTGATCTTCGGCAAAGAGGGGCTCGCATGGGTTTTGGGGCTTCGGTAATGAGGGGCTCGGTTTGGTGTCGTCACGGCTAGAGTGGATCTTCATAAAGTGGATCATTCCTAGAGTGGGGCTTCAACCTAGAGGGGGTCGTCTTCATAGAACAGATCTTTGGCCACGAAGGGTGGATGGATTGGACTTCGGTTTGGAGGTGCTCGACCAAGCGGTTTGTCTTCGTAGAGTGAGTCTCGGCCAATAGTGGGTCGTCTTCGTAGAGTGGGGCTTCGGCTTCGCCTAGCTTAGGCCAGTTTTCCCTGATGACTTCGTTTTCTTGATGGTCTCTTCTGTGGCTTGGACTTCAGAATTGAGTGGGTCGTCGTCGTGGTAGCTGGTCTCGGCGGTTTCGTGTTCGGGCATCTTATCTTTTATTTTTATTTTTTTGCTAAATTTAGACTGAAATAAATAAAATGGGGGAATACAGAACCGCATGGGAAAGACCCAAACAGAAATATCAGAGACACCATAGGACATGCCCTATGGAGTAAAGACTATTAAAAGAAAATAGGCGACTGCCATGATGAAACGTTACAGTACATGTCAAAGCATAAAGAAGGCGCCCAAACACGGAACCACCTGAACCAGCTGCCATTCTGTAATTTTTCTTTTGGGCTGAAGCCTTTACCCTTTTATAGTCTTTACTTCATAGGGCATGTCTTATGTTGTCTCTGCTATTTCTGTTTGGGTTTTTCCCATGCGGTTTTGTAATCCCCCATTTATTTATTTCAGTCTAAATTTAGCAAAAAAAAAATACACCAAAAAAACCTAGATTTAATACTAGCTCTAACCCATGAGGCCCATAGGGATTGGAGCCTAGGATTAACAATCCTCCAAAGATGCATTAAAATCAAATATTTGTTCCAATCCACAAGGTTCTTTATATCTAGACCACCTTCGGAATGAGGCAGAGAGATTTTTGCCCATGCCACTTTAGCACCATGTTTAAGCAGAGAAGGACCCTTCCATAAAAATCTAGTCATAATAGACTTTATGTCCTTTAGAACAGCAGCATGAAGAATAAAATGGGCCGACCAATAAGACTTGATGGAATATATAATAGATTTAATTAATTGCAATCGTCCTGCATAGGAAAGAAATTTGCAAGTCCAAGAAGCTATTCTAGATTTAACCTTTTCGAGAAGAGGTTAACAGTCAGCAAGGCTAAGCTTAGAAGTAATTAAAGGAACCCCCACTTGGTAGGGAAGGACCCCAATTGAAATCCAAGAGTAGCAATAATGAACTCTGCAAGATTATTTGGGACTTGAGCAAGGAAACACATACTCTTCGAAGCATTTATATGCAGCCCAGAAAGGCCAGAGAATTTGCCAATATATAACTTGATAATCTTAACCGAGTCCGAATCTCCATAGCAAAAGATAAGCAGGTCATCTGCAAAGCACATGTGGGTGATGGACATCAGTTTTGTTTTCCAGTGGAATTTAAAGGAAGGCTGTAAAGTTTCCTTTGATAAGATAAGCGATAAAATCTCCATAGCTATCACAAACAGGTAGGGGGGAAAAGGATCCCCTTGCCTTAAACCCTTCGCTCCTTTAAAGTAACCACAGAGGGCCCCATTGACCTTCATAGAGAAGCATGTAGAAGTAATACAAGCCTTAATCCAAAATACAAATTTAGGAGGAAATTTGAAGAGCCTAAGCGCTTCCAATAAAAAATCCCAAGAAACTGAATCAAAAGCTTTACTGAGGTCTATTTTCATAGTACGACGTGGAGGACCCGAAGACTAGTGATAATTATGAAACAATTCTTGGCCTAGAAGAATATTATCCCCTATCCTACGACCTGCAACAAAAGCAGCTTGGCAGGGGGAGATAATGAGAGGAAGCAGAATTTTTAGCCTAGAAGCAATAATCTTTGAGATGCATTTATAAGTTGTGTTGCAGCACAATATAGGTCTATAATCATTAATGGAGGAAGGGTTTTGAACCTTAGGAACAAGGGCAATTGAAGTTGAGTTAATTCCTCTAAGCAAACATCCTTGATTGAAGAAGGATTGTACTGCAAGGGTGAAATCCTTCCCCACAATATCCCAAGAATGCAGAAAAAAGTTGACATTGAAACCATCAGGGCCAGGGCTCTTATTCTTTTTCATGGATTTCAAGGTGGACAGAACTTCAGCATCCGAAATATCCCTCTCAAGTAGAGAAGCATGTTGAGAGGTAACAGTTTTAGCAATAGATGAAGCAAGGTCAAGTAAATTAGGGTTGCCTATAAGACCCCAACTTTTATAAATAAAGATGAATTTTCTATAAATATCATTTTTGAATATTATGGAATGAATTTGATATAATGTTATAGTTGTGGGTAATATTTATAAATTTTGCAAAGTACGCAAGTTGTTATATAATATTCAATTGGTGGGGAATATTTGTTTTAACAGGGGAATATTCGTGATAACCAAGACAATCATTGGTGGACCCCATAACGGAATTGTTGTCGGATTGAGAAAACGACAAAAATACTTTATGAAAATAACGGCGGAAGTTTTACAGATTAATCTGTTGAAACACCTAATTGTTAAAAGTATAATGTCTACGTAGTTGCATAAAGATCACACGGTATTTATTATTGATGCTTACGTCGGAAGTCACTCGGTTTTGTTCAATTATTGTTTACGAGAATTGACATAGTATCTCACATTATTTGATTCAATTATTGTCAATATTTTATAATCAATAATTGAGATGACAAAGTTATTAATATTATTATTTGTAATATTAACGATGCTCAGTAAGTTCACAAGGAGAGGTTTTGTCATCTAATTATGCGCCAATGGGGAGAAATCCTTATTGGAAAGCCCCCTCTTTCTTGGGAACGACCTGGTCGATTAATATTGTGAATTATAATAATGATGATGAGTTTTGTTTTATTAGTATTATTAATGTAATAAAACAGAAAAACTTTTTATATAAAATAGAATACTTTTATAAAGTTATTCGTTTTATTAAACTATAAATAGAATATATAATATTCTATTATGCATAGTGTTTTGCATAGTAAAATCTTTTTATATAAAATAGAATACTTTTATAAAGTTATTTATTTTATTAGATTTTAAATATAATATATATATATATATATATATATTTAGAATATATTATATTTTATTGCACAGTGCAACATAGTATCCTTTCTATTTTCCTATAAATAGGATGCTTAGTTACAATTGAAAACCACATCAGAAGTTCGGAGAATTCTTCTATAATCTTGAACGTATTTCTTTAGAGTTTTAAGAAGCTTTGAGCGTAGTGTAAGATTTCTTCAAGAATATCCTCGCCCTACCAGTCGGAATACTATTCTTTTACGGTAAGGGATATTATTTGTTGTACTTGTAAGGGGTATTCTTTCTTTCTTATTCATGAAGAGAACTTCATTATTCCATTCTTTATTATTACGTTGAATAACTCAGATATCTGAAGCTACCCTATACTTGGTAAAATTCATCTATTATTCCATTTTTTTATTATTCTATTGGAACATCACGCCTATGCTTTACGCATGAATTCGGTTCCATTATTTATCATTCGTTGGAACATCCCATGCATGCTTTTACGCTATTTGACCTGGTTCCGATTAATTATTATTCATTGAATATATCACATCGTGCATTTACGCATGACTGGTTTAGTTATTTATTATTCTATTGGAATAACCTGTCTGTGCGGTCTATCGCATGCCTGATGACTTCTTTTTTTTATTCCATTCTTTATTATACTCAGTTGGTTAAAGTTTTGACTTCTATACTCCATTAGAATCTTGTGCATGAAAAATGAAGGGCTTATCCCCTTGATATCAGCGATTGTCCATCCTATTACATACTTGTACTCTCTAAGCACCCTCAGCAACTTACTTTCCTGCAATTCGTTAAGCGCAGATGCAATAATACAAGCAAAGTATTAGAATTACCCAAATATGCATACCTGAGGTGTTTAGGAAGAGGCTTAAGCTCAAGAGTTGGTGGCTCCTCCAGTGAAGGTGTCATTCGTGCCAATGCTTTTTCTTCCGTGTGTAGTGGCTCAAATGGTACCTTGAACCTGCTCACTCTAGGCAAAGCATCCAGCAAAAAGGAAAGATGTGCTTTCTCTCTCTATCTTTTTCTCTCTGCGTTCTCTCTAAACTATTGGTCCGGCTTTTCCTTTGTTCACCTACCTAATTTTTCCGGGCTTCTTCCCCTCCCTTCCAATTACATTCTCGGTCTCTTTCCTGATTTCTTCTTTTACTCTTTTTGGTTCTCTTCAGTTCCTCTCTCCATTTTCCTCTGTTT
Source organism: Panax quinquefolius (assembly GCA_020205615.1). Classification (NCBI taxonomy): domain Eukaryota; kingdom Viridiplantae; phylum Streptophyta; class Magnoliopsida; order Apiales; family Araliaceae; genus Panax; species Panax quinquefolius. The sequence continues at coordinate 28,621,424 of CM035174.1, forward strand.
CCACTATGGATAGTCACAACCATCTCTCTGCTGAGAACTCATAAAGTAGTCCATCTAAAGACCTTTTTGCTGAGTTTGGTGTTTCTCATCCGAACTCACCGACTCTTTACCTCTTGAGGTCGAGGATATGGGGGAGTCGGTTCCCTTTCTGGGTGTTATGGGTACCAAAATTAGCTTTGAGGACTCTTCCACCAATGATATACAATCTGATTTGGAAATTGGTCAAGCGATGGGGGCCAATGCTAGGGAAATTTTCTCGGCTGTCATCATTTTTCTCAAAAAGACAGGAAGGAAGCATTGTTTGAAAGGATGAAAAACATGCGATAGATCCTTTGTGCGGACGGATGAGCAGGGGGATGGGTTAGACTATCTCACGAGGATGTTTTCTCTCCCTTCTCTCTAAAACTTCCGTTTACCCCTCCATCTAGTTCCGTCAACTCTTTCTTTCCTTTCTGGTCTACCGCCTCTTCTCACCTAACTTCTCTGCTCTCACCAAACTTCTCTGTTTTCCTCTTAGATCCATCCCCTCCCTCCTCCGCACTCCTCCGTCTCCCTCCTCCCTCCTCCCTTCCTTTTCTCCCACCCTTCCCCCCTTTTTGCTCGCCATGGTTGATTTCTCTCACCTCTCGGCTGGTAACTCTGAGAGTAGCCATTCCCTTGACCTTTACGCCGATTTTGGTGTTTCAAACCCAAACTCCCCTGCTACCGTTGACATGGCTATAGCAGAATCTGACCCCATGCCTGTTACGACTAATCTTTACTCTGTTGAGTCTTCTAATTCAGAAGCTAATAGCATAGCCGCGGAAAATGTAGGTCCTATGCTCGGCCCCTCTATGTCCAAAATCTTCAAACCAATGCAGCATTTATCGTAACAGGGTTGCCTTAATGCAGCTGATGAACGTAGGAAGTGCCTTTACATTAATAGACTTCATAAAAGCCCAAGGGTTTTTGCTTCAGAAAGTCAATGATTTCGCTAACAAAGAAAAATCTGTTAGGTGTGTTAACGACCAAAACATGCTAGATCTTGGCTCCCTGAGACCCTCGGGTGAACCCCTATAGTGTGCGACCGCGGTTTAGTACGAGTATGCGTTCATTATCGACGCGCGTCTCTCTCTCTCATTTGCTGTGAGGAGGAAAAATGTTATGTTAATCCTCCTGAAGCTGTTAAGTCTTCTAAACAATCATGGAGTAATGTGGTAACAAACTGTACCCCAAAATACAGCTCTCCACTAGAATACTTTCCCACTGATCCTCTGGCTTCGGAGAATGGAGTAATTCGAATTCGTTCTCCAGCTGAGGTTCTCCTTAAAGGAAATACTCTCTGGAATACCTGCCTAGTTGGGAGCTTTATCAACTCAAGACTCCCTTTTAAACTTGTTGCAGAAACTGTTCATAAGCTTTGGGACAAAAATGGACTGCAGAAGGTTTTCTTGCATGATAAGGGGTTTTTTGTCTTCAAGTTTTCAAACTCTCTGGAGAGAGAAAATGTCCTTGCCCTTGGCCCTTGGTACATCTCGAACAAACATCTACGCCTCATGCTTTGGAAGGAAGGCATGGATTTCAAGTTTGAAGCCTGCACTAAAGCTCCAGTTTGGGTTAAATTTCACAACGTCCCAATGTCCTACCTTTCTCCTACAGGGCTAAGTTACCTAGCTAGTGGCATTGGTAAGTCTCTCTTCGTTGATAGTGTTACCGGCAAATTCGAGCCGATGACATTTGCCAGAGTTTATGTCGAGCTCTCTTATTCATCTTCATTCCCTAGCTGTTTGGAAGTGGACGTTATTGATGAGGAAACTAAAACTGAAAAAGTTGTTCATGTAAGAGTGGAATACCAAAATCGACCTATTTTATGCTCTCATTGCAAGTCTTTTGGTCACTCCCTTGCTCGCTGCCCTAGTACCAACTTCAAATGGGTCCCAAAAATACAGGTTAGGCCACTTAGCATAAGCAGCCCCGTAAGGCAGGGAAAAAAGATGCAGACAAGAAAGATATCTCAAGATCATCACCCATACAACATCCCCACTATATAGACCAAAGAACAAAGCAATGACCCATGCCCCAGCACTGAACCAAAGTAGCCTTAGTCCATGCCCAAGACCTCCCACAAGCAAACCCAATCATTGTAGCATCCCTAAACTTGCAGTGACGCCAGGGAAAGAGCAGTAGGAGCAGTATAACTTTGCAAGCCCCACTACATATAATCATACACGATTTGCAGCTGAGGAAGGAGTCATCCCCAACCACAAATGAAGGGGCCTAACAGCAGCGACAAAACCAGACCCAAACGACCACATATGCCAAGCCAACTCCTATAGAGACGGACCCAAGAGATCTGCAGACCGAAAGCAAAGAACCTCATTGTGAAAACCCCTGACCAAACAGAGAACCCAAACTGCAGAAGAGTAGTAAAATGCATGACCCAGAAAGGGACTCATGAAAAGTTAGACCCGCAGGAGGAGTAACGAAGAGCAGACCCTATAACTTGATGGTAAACCAACACGTTAGCAAGCAAAGATCTATACAAGCTCCAAACAAAGCTCCAAACCTGCAGCAAAACCCGCAGACCAAAACACTACAAAACATATCAAATCGTACAGACCCGCAGACCGCAGATTTACAAATAAAGATGTTGATAACATAACCTGGATTTAATTTTTTGAAACCTAGCATTAGTATGGAGACCACACTTAAGCAAATGAATAATATCAAGGATAATGTTCCGGGCAGGAATAACAACTTTTGTAAAGATCCTCGCATTCCGTTCTTGCCATATCCTATAGACCACAACAACAAAACCAAAATGCAGAAGACTTTGATGAAATTTTTGGCAGGAATTGCGAGTAATAAACTTCGGTGATAGAGGCCCAACTACGATCGAACCCACGCCAACCACATGTATGGCCTAAGAACTACAACCAAAGATCTAAAAAGAATAACTACGGTGAAAAAATAGATCTTTGGAAAGTTTCTATCGTTGGAACAAAGAACACATATAGGTCAACCTCAAGGCCAAACTCAGAAGTTTATCAAGCGTCCGCAACCCTTTATGGAATGCCAGCCACAGAAGGAAAGAGTGCCGAGGAGGCACAATATTATTCCAAACTAGACTATGCCACCCGACAGTCAAACCTACCTTACGAATGGACCGCCAGATAGTGGAAGCTTTAACTTCCTTGGCTAAAGTCCCATCCCATAGAAGACCATCTTGACAATTCGAATCACAGTTCCTAGAGAGGTCAAAAGAGGACCTAAACGCAATGACATCATTATGATTTGAATTTAGTAGATTCCATCTAGAGTTATGGATAATACTACTAACGGAAGCATTTGGCCCAAGGCCAAAGTTGACAATCAGGGAAGAGTGCACTGAGAAAGCCAAAGGGTTTTGCCCAAGCCACGGATCAAACCATAGACTTGTGTGTAGTACCATTGCCAATTCTAAAGGATATATGTCTACGAGCAAGCTCTCTTAATTGAAGCACTTTCCTCCAGATCCAAGAGCAATCATTTGGGATATGGGTAATCCAGAAAAATTTATGTTTAAGCTGAACTTCACGAACCCATGTAGCCCAGATAGAATTAGAATTAGGAGTAATGACTTTCTAAAGATGCATCATGATTAAAGATTTGTTCCAATCTACAAGGTTCTTAATAGCCAGACCCCCTTCGGAAAAAGGAAGAGATATTTTGTTCCAAGCAACTTTGGAACCATATTTCTACAGAGAAGGACCCTTCCATAGAAAACTGGATAAGGTAGACTGAAGATCTTTTAAAGCAGCAACAGGGAGGATAAAATGGGCAGACCAATAAGCTTGAATGGCATAAATAATGATTTGATTAATTGAAGCTCGCAAAGATAAGATAGAAATTTGTTAGTCCATGAACAAATTCTGGATTTAACCTTTTCGAGAAGAGGCTGACAATCTGCGAGGCTTAATTTGGAGGTAATCAAGGGAACTCCCAAGAACTTTGTTGGAAAGATCCCTAACTGGAACCCCAAAGTAGAGATAATGGAATCAGCAATTTCAGGTGGAACATGAGATAGGAAGCACATACTTTTCGAAGCATTGGTGTGTAATCCCGTAAAGGATGAAAATTTCTCAAGACACATCTTAATAATCATAACAGAGGCAAGGTCTCCGTGGCTAAAAATAATGAGATCGTCAGCGAAGCATAAATGAGTAAGAGATATGGGAGTTGTTTTCCAGTGGAACTGAAATGCAGGATCCTTTGAGGCCTTCTAGAGCATGAGAGAGAGAACTTCCATAACAATGACAAACAGATAAGGAGACAAGGGGTCACCTTGCCTAAGACCTTTAGCCCCTTTAAAGTAGCCACAAAGAGCACCATTAACCTTAACAGAAAAACTGGTCGTGGTAATGCATACCTTAATCCAGTCCAAGAATTTTGGAGGAAAATTAAAAAGCTTAAGAGCAGACAATAAGAAGTCCTAGGAGATAGAGTCAAAAGCTTTCCGTAAGTCAATTTTCATAGCACATCATAAGGTCTGTGATAGTTCCTGAATAATTCTTGGGCTAAGAGGATGTTGTCCCCAATCCTCCTTGCCAGAATAAAAGCAGATTGGTAAGGCGAAATAATAGTCGGGAGAATACCCTTTAGCCAGGAAGCAATGATCTTAGAGATGCATTTATAAGTAGTATTGCAGCAAGAAATAGGCCTAAAATCACTCAAAGAGGAGGGGTTAGGAATTTTTGGCACAAGAGCAATGGCAGTTGAGTTAGATCCTCTTAACAAACATCCCTGCCTGAAGAAAGATTGAATGGCAGAAGTGAAAACAGTACCAACAATCTCCCAAGTATGAAGGAAGAAGTGCACATTAAACCCATCAGGGCGGTGGCTCTTGTTATGCTTCATATGTTTTAAAGTGTTCAGAATTTCATCATCAGATACATCCCTTTCAAGAAGCCGAGCTTGTTGAGGAGACACCAAGTTAGACACTGCAGGTTCCCAATCAAGAAAAAGGTCTTCGACCGGAGAGGAGGAACCCAAAATGGAACTGAAATGGTCCACAACAATATTTTGAACAACCAGATGACCATAACACAAATCACCAGAATAATAGCCAAAATTTTATTCTGATTCCATCTATTTTTGACTTGGTTATGAAAATAACCAGAATTCTTATCCCCATCCTTAAGCCATTGAATTCTGGATTTTTGTTTAAACATTTTCTCTTCACAAAGAAGAGCACCCACAGACTAGTGATTGAGACCATTTGGAGATTGAGGAGATTAATATCGGAAGGCCTAGAACAAAGAGCAAGCTAAGTAGAGTGAAGACTATCCCTGATCTTCTTCACATTAGAAGTAAGGTTGCCATTTTGTTTATTCAAGCTCATTAAGGCCCTTTTAACTGCCTTAAGCTTCCCAGATAGGATTTGCAAAGGGTCACCTGAACAATGAGTGCTCCAAGCCTCCTGAACTACTACAAGAAAGTGTTCCAGACCAGTCATAAAATTGAAAAATTGAAAGGGCTTAGGAATGAAATGAATTACCGGCTCGGAGTAGACCACCACTGGACAGTGATCAGAAAGCTCACGAGGAGCAAATAAGACCTGAGAGTTGGGGAAGGTGTAACACCCTCTTTCCGAAATAGAAAGAGAGGTTACTCAAAACATAACAAAATTGATGAATTTAATAGCAAGGCTCTAATCCACAAAAGAATAGTCTTAAACTAATTAAATGTCTTAAGACAAACCATAATAAATGCCACACTGGTACAAACCACAATCTGAAATAACTATTACAACTCCAAATAAATCAATGTATCATAACCTAATGAAATATATCAAAACTATTGGATAGAATGGAGCTCTCGTCACACTTGCCCTTGATTCCCCTGATTACCTACCGGAAGAAAAACACAGCATGAGCCAAATGCCCAGTACGGATATAGAATACAATTGATGAACCAGAATAATTAACTCAATTAAATTAAATGAAACGAAACTAACTGAAACAAATTAAACGAACAAAGCTAACACAACGAAATAATAGGCTGAATCAAATGGCTGGGTGTTATTTCATACCGAGCTCAGAAATATACATTGCCACACAGACAAGTCAAAATAATGCCACACAGGCAACTCAAATAATGCCACACAAGCAAGTCACATGCATTGGACCGTGAATCCAATGCATGTAAAATCGAAAGGCGTGTTTGGCACAAACATCACCAATCCGCAGAACAGAACAGAACAGAAAACTAGGGTCGACCCATATGCCTCCTACAACAAAACACCAAATGGCCAACTCCCACCAGAGCACAAAACGGAGACGCCGTGGACTGATCATACCGCCCCGGAAGGTGTCATGCCTCGGTGCCAAGAGGACATGCCTGTGGTACCCCCACAGGTGGTTATAGCTCAGGTATACCCTACGGTATTATAACAAAATATAATGTCACAACACATGCGACAAAATATCAACACAAAGGGGTTCTAACATGTACATGTTAAATCGAACGAATCGTCAACACAAGTCTCTAAAAATATACTAACATGTACATCACTATTAATATAAAAAATAAAATTTGCACACTAGTCTAAAGAGTACAAATGTGAGTTCTAATACAACGCCAAAATAACTTTATCACAATAACTTGACAAGGAACAATTATGAGAGACAATACTAAATTTCGAAACGAATAACGAAACGAACGAATTAAAAAAAAAACAAAAGAGTCTTCTTTGAAAGATACGGAATCCATTACTCGGATTAAGTAATGTAATACCCAAAGTTTATACTCCAAATTTGACTCGTTAATTTTCCTTAAATCGATCTAATAATAAAATAAAATTTTATTATAATCTAATCATTACTAACATAATATTATTTAATTTTATTAAGTAAATTTATAACTTTATTATTAGAACTAATTAATTTATATACTAATTAAATTTTCAATTTAATTTAAAAAAATATAGATTGGTAATATAAAATAAATAATATAATATATATACTATTAGTAACATACCAACATACCACATTTACATATATTGCTTTAACAACTCATTTAATCGACAAATCAAAAAAATATATATATATATATATATATACTATATATATATATATATATATATATATATATATATATATATATATATATATATATATATACACACTATACAAAGATCCACATAAAGAACATGATTACATGATTTTTTTTTTTTTTTTTTTTACAGCAGCAGGTTCAATAACTTCAAAAAAAAACCTCAAAAGTGTAGTATAGCTACATGGCTCACAGGCTCAGTCCACTGCAATCACATATTATATATATACAATTGATACATCAAATATCTATCAGGCACTCCTTTACAATAGTACAAGAGATGCACGATATATGAAGTTAAAAAAAAAAGAAAATTCATTCTCAGATATCATTCACTTAAAATTGTAGAAGACCCACATATATTAGCAACTTACAGTCCAATCTCTCCTTTTCCTTCTCTCTGCAGCGGCGGCCTCTTCTTCTTTTCTTTCTGATTTGTAGTGCATGTATGATTAGGTTTTAGTATCTATTTATTTATTAATTATCTTACTAATTCTCCTAATTATAATAAAATTAATATTACCCACATTTAATTAAATTAAATCCAAATAAATTTTAAGGCCCAAATTGTACTAAATTAATTTACCCATCTCTTATTAATATTTATTAGCCCACACAAATTAAATAACTAGTTTGACCCAAAATAAATGACAAAGTCCAATTAATATGTTTTAAAACAAAAATAACTTTTTTATTAATCAATTTTATTTATTAATTAATTTTTACCTGGTATTACATCACCTACCCCTTAAAAGAATTCTGTCCCCGGAATCAAAAGAATAGATCGTACCTAATTATCAAAAAGATGCGGATATTCCGCTCGAATAGACTCCTCAAGCTCTCAAGTGGCTTCTCGCTCCGAATGGTTCCTCCATAGAACCTTAACAAACGGAATAGTCTTCCTCCTCATAATCCTTTCTTGACGATCCAAAATCGCCTCAGCTTTCTCCTCACAAGTAAGATCCTTCTGAATCTTATCAAATGGATATTGTACCACATGCAACGGGTGATAATGATAATTCCTCAACACCGACACATGAAATACATTGTGCACATGAGCTAGTTGTGGAGGCAAGGCTAACCGATATGCAACCTCACCAACCCTCTCCAGAATCTCAAATGGGCCGATATAACATGGACTAAGCTTCCCTTTCAACCCGAATCGCTGAATGCCCTTCCGAGGAGAAACTTTTAGAAACACATGCTCACCATGTTCAAACTCTAAAGTCCTCCCCTTACGAGTACAACAAATAATATCCCCTACCTTTGAAAGAAGAGTACTGGATATAGAAGTAGTGAAGTAGCAGAACACTTTTCTTCTTTCTCTCTATAGTTTCTCTCTCTAGAGTTTCAGTGAATTCGTAAGAAATAATGAATGAATGAGCTTCTATTTATAGAAGAATGGATTGCATAGTAACTAACTCATGAATGGTCCAGATTGATTTACTTTAATCTGACGGTCCATATTTAAAGCAAAATCTTTTAAATAAAATATAATATATTATATTTATAATCTAATAAAAAGAATAACTTTATAAAAGATTTTACTATGCAAATACTATGCAAGCACTATGCAAACACTATGCACAATAAAATATAATATATTCTAATTATTGTCTAATAAAACAGATAACTTTATAAAATTATTTTGTTTTATATAAAAAGATTTTACTATGCAAAACACTATGCAGACACTATGCAACACTATGCATAATAGAATATAATATATTCTATTTATAGAATAACTTTATAAAAGTATTCTATTTTATATAAAAGGTTTTTCTATTTTATTACATTAATAATACTAATAAAATAAAACTAAGTGACTTATCACGTAAGCATCAATAATCAATACCGTGTGCTACTATGCAACCATGCATATTACTGTACTTTTACTACCGAGTAGTTCAACAGTATTAACGGTTTTCATAAAATATTTTTGTCGTTTTCTCAATCCGACAATAATTCCGTTGCGGGGTCCACCAATGGTTGTACCGTCATACGGATATTCCCCGATAAAAAAGAATATTCCCCGACCAATCGAATATTATACAACAACTTGCATACTTTTCAAAATTTATAAATACTACCCACAACTATAACATTATCTCAAATACACACCATAATATTAAAAAAAAATATTTCAAAAAAATTAAATCTTTATTAATTAAATCTGGGGTCTCACAATCTCCCTTGCTTATGAAATTTTGCCCTCGAAATTTACGTACGTACCTGGTATGTCGAAGAGGTGAGGATACCTTGACTTCACTTCAAATTCTAACTCTTGAGGTATAACCTTTGTGCGTCGAATATGATCCTTCTTATCCAAGATGTTAACACGTATCTCCTCATACGTTAAATCTTCTACTATCTCATCCGATTCTAAATTAATAATGTGGTTCGGGTCATCCACATATTTACGTAACATCGATACGTTAAAAACGTTATGAACACGCGACATACTTGGCGGTAAAACGAGTTTATAAGCCATAGTTCCTACTCGATCGAGACTTTTAAATGGGCCAATTAAATCGAGGGTTGAGATTTCCTCTCTTGGTCGATTCTTGCTTCTAGAATAACGCCCTCTTGAACCTTCTTCTTCACATTTATCAGCTCCGGGTGTGTAGCTTGAGCGACTTTAACTTTATCGATTAAAGTCTATTCTACTCGTATATTCGTTATCTTCACTTGGTTTTCTAGAGTCTTTAACTCTATCTTCATCATTTGTAAGTCGTACGAAATGGGCCTTTGTGTTAACAACATCGCACTCATAAACGCATACGATCTTCTACTCAACGCGTCAACTACCATGTTCACTTTCCCACGATGGTAGTGAATGGTACGATCGTAATCTTCAACAGCTCGAGCCAATCTCTTTGGCGCATGTTACGTTCGCTTTAGTTGAAGAAATATTTAAGGGTTTTAGAAATGAGTTTTGTACTGGGGTCAATACAAAATTCGATTTCACGCTCTAGGGGTAGGCTAAGAAGTTCTTCGAGAATACGTCAAAAAATTTATTAACAAGAGAAATATCATTCAAAACTGTGACCCTCATCCAAGACTTGGATAGTACATCACATTGATACCTATCAACTTGCCATCGTCATTCATGACGTCGCCTACAGAAAGTCTAGCTTCGATGCATTCTACACAAGGAAGTCAACAACGAAAGGATCGGGGCTCTTTACTTATGGCTTTATATGACAATGATTGACTTTAGTGGTTTGGTTGCTTGAATTCGTATAACAGGTTGGTTAGGAATATGAAAGCTAACAACCTTACGAAAAACATGATGGGTAGTTAACCAATCGATTCCTAAAATCGCATCAAAGGTAAGTATTTTCAAAGAGATAAGATGGGCATGTAACGTGAAAGTGTCAATTTGAATTAAACAAGATTTATAAATAGTGGATGTAACGAAGGTTTCTCCCAACTGAGTTTCAACAGATAAATCAAAATCTAACTTCTCCGAAGTTAAATTCAAATATTGAACACAACTAGGTGAAATAAAAGAGTGGGTAGAACTGGTATCTAATAAGGTATAAACTTCGTAAGAGTTTATCATTAACTTACCCGTAATAACTTCGTTCGGGTTCCTCGACAAACGCTCTCACTTAAACTACTGGATTTGACTTTGTTATAGGGTACATTCCACCCTTAAGTGCTTCTTCACATTCCTGATCCATGCTTTGAATCATTATTTTCCCATCCATATCAAATTGGGGTTGACCGCTATGCACATGATAATTTCAAATTCGATGTTGGATTCTCCCAATTGTTGTCCAAAAAGCAAAATCAATTTCATCTATTTTGTCTTTATTGGATCGGACGTCTTTTTCTACAATATCTACACATCGTGCGGCTTTTACCCATGCGTCATCTATTCTCCTTCGTTCAATTGTTTCTTCTTTCATCAAAACTTTGATCATAGCATTCTCAGATTCCAGCTCTAATATCTTATACTCTGCCTAAGAGTGCTTCTGATCTAGCGTCGCACATCGGGTAACACAATTTTGATTTGTTACATCTCTTTGCTCCTGACACCGCCATTCTTGACCGCTTCTTCTAACTCATAAATACGATTTTGTAATTCTAAGTTTCGATCATAAAATTCTTCTAACCAATTCTCCTCAGGTTCCTCTTCTTCCTCACTCTCAGCAGCTACCTCTGCAACTAGCTCGGGTGCAACTATTTGTTCTTCACTCACCACGTAGATATCTCTAATTTCTTCTTCATTTGACATCACATTAACCTGGTTAGTGATTAAAGGTGTCTCAATGGTCTCATTCACTCCATTGTAACATTTTCAGCTGCCATTTTCAAAAACTGCCAAAAAAAAAGTAAGGGTTAATTAACATATCACATATTATCCCTATATTCTGACCGACCAATTAAATACCAAATAAACTTAGGTAGGTCATACTAGCGAAGGAATTCCCCGTCTCTCCTCTCCTAGTTCTATTCTCACATTCTAGCCAGGGATCATATCCCTAAGCTTTGATACCAACTGTGACGCCCCCAAAATAGGTATACATCACCCATCTTGAGTTGCCAAATACATGGTACACAATTCAAATATAATCTTAAATATACAACATGATCTTTGAATTTTAATACAAACATTGTCTTCTAGACAGCATTAAAACTCAAAATAAGTTCTCAATACATTTATTGTCACACTATTTAACAGAATAAGTGAGGACTACTAATACTATCATCAGGTCCATCATTCCGTTCCTCGACTCGTCCCATCTATATTCTCATTTCCTGAAGAGAACAGTGAAAGATAGGGTGAGCTCAACTAGCCCAGTAAAAAATATTATGACTAAGATAATGCAGAATAAATTATCATTAGCCTTAAATATTGTTAAACTGATACATAACAAACATCAAGTTTAACTGCAGCGGAACAAGCAATCCATTAAAAGAGTGAAGTAGAGAATAAAATCTACTATCTTCTATGATTTAAAAGGCTTTTCATGACTTTTATCGCTGAGACTCAACTTAATAAATAATCCACATCATCGAATCACCCTTGTACTACGGCCAAGGATATTCGTTAATATCACATCCACGAATTATCCATGCACTACGGGCTAAGGATATTCATTATTATCACATTCATGAATTAATATTTTATTGTTGAGACTCAACTCAATAATTAATCCACATCATCGAATCATCCCTGCACTACAGGCCAAGGATATTCTTTAGTATCACGACCACGAATTATCCATGCACTACGGGCCAAAGATAATCATGTTTTCATCAATGGTCCTGATCATGCCATAAAACAATTCATCTTTGCACCCTTGGCCGAAGAGAATCCATAGCCATAATCATACCAAAAACTGTTCATCAATGCACTATGGGCCAATGAGGACTTTTTCCACATCAATTGTAACATTACGGTCATGATTATACTGAATAATCCCTGGTCATAATCATACCAACTCCATCTATGCACTACAGGCCACATATGACTTTCAACATAATATAAACATGAGGATGATGACAATGACATAATAATTCAATAAAACAAGTTCAAGAATTAATTTATCCAGGAACCAACAACGTCCAAATTATCAACATTATACTGCTTTGTAGAGTAAAATTCAAGAATGCTCAGAAGAATATTTCCATGAAAAGATACTGGATGAAGAGCAAATAACAATGATATTCCACTAATTTCATGGAGTATAGAAGTCAAAACTTTAACCAACTGAGTATAATAGAATATATGAAACTGCAAATGGATCTTCACTCACCATGCGGTAATTCCATGTATACAAATCATTTCCACAATTTAATAAGGAATGAATACAAAGGATCATTGACCATGCATGTGGTAATCCACATAGACAGGTTATTCTAACCGAATAATAAAGAATGAAATAACAGAAGGATTCACCATGCGATGCAATAGGCACATGCATACAAAGTTATTCCTAACGTAATAATAAATAATTGAACCAGTCCCGCGAACCTTTCGCATACGATGATATTTCGGACGTAATAATAAATAATGGAACCAGTCCGTACAGAACGCCTTGCAGACGGGATATTACGACGAGAATAATAAATAATGGAACCGGTCGTACAGAACGCTTGAGACGAGGATATTCAAACAAAATAATAAAGAACGGAATATTAGAAGAATTTCACCATGTATACAAAGACTTTTGCATGTACAAAGTTATTCAATATAATAATAAAGAATGGAATAATGTAAGAATTTCACCAAGTATAGGGTATCCCGCAGATACAAAAGTTATTCCAATGTAATAATCAAAAATGGAATAACTGAAGTTCTTTTCATGAATAAGAAAGAAAGAATACCCCTTACGAGTACAACAAATAATATCCCCTACCTTTTAAAGAAGAGTACTGGATATAGAAGTAGTGAAGTAGCAGAACACTTTTCTTCTTTCTCTCTATAGTTTCTCTCTCTAGAGTTTCAATTGAATTCGTAAGAAATAATGAATGAATGAGCTTCATTTATAGAAAAATGCAGCGCATAGTAACTAACTCATGAATGGTCCAGATTGATTTACTTTAATCGGCAATCAATATTTAAAGCAAAATCTTTTAAATAAAATATAATATATTTTATATATAATCTAATAAAACGAATAACTTTATAAAAGATTTTACTATGCAAATACTATGCAGTACCTTATGCAAAACACTATGCATAATAAAATATAATATATTCTAATTATTGTCTAATAAAATAGATAACTTTATAAAAGTATTATTGCTTTTATATAAAAAAGATTTTACTATGCAAAACTTTATGGAGATAACTACGCAATACTACGCATAATAGAATATAATATATTCTATTTATAGAATAACTTTATAAAAGTATTACATTTTATATAAAAAGTTTTTTGTTTTATTACATTAATAATACCAATAAAACAAAACCGAGTGACTTATCATGTAAGCATCAATAATCAATTGTGTGCTACTTATGCAACTAACGCCAGACATCTTACTTTTTACTACCAAGTAGTTCAACAAGATATTAACGGTAAAACTTTCGCCGTTATTTTCATAAAATATTTTTGTCGTTTTCTCAATCTGACAATAATTCCGTTGCGGGGTTCACCAATGATTGTACCGTCATACGGATATTCCCAGACAAAAAGAATATTTCCCGACCAATCGAATATTATATAACAACTTGCATACTCTTCAAAATTTATAAATACTACCCACAACTATAACATTATCTCAAATCCACACCATGATATTAAAAAAAAATATTTCGAGAAAATTAAATCTTTATTCATAAAATCTGGGGTCTCACACCCGTAGTGCAAAGATGAACATATGTTTATATGAACATGACCAACTGATGAATATCTTTGGCCTGTAGTGCAAAGATGAATATTTGATCCTAGATATATATATTGATTGATGTTACAGGGATAAAATATTGACGATGAACTTTTAATTTCATATATAGAAGATAGTTGATTTCATTCTCTACATAAATCTTCTAATGAATTATTATTTTCGCTGCGAATATTGATTTAAAACTTGTTGTCTATTGTATTCTATTAGATTTTTCCCTGCTGAGGACTAACAAAAATCTGTTCTATATTATCTTAGTCATAATATTCTATACTGGGCTAGTTGAGCTCACCCTTTTCCTTTTTGTTCCATTTTTCTTCTCAGGAGGCGAGAATGTAGCGAGTACTAATCGGGGTGTGGAATCATGGTTCTAGAAGTTGTTTTAGTAGTCCTCACTATTTTGTAAAATAGTGTATCAATAATTATAATGAGGACTTATTTGAGTGTGGATATTGTCTAGATGACAATATTTGTATTTAAACTCACAGTTTAAGTGTTGTCATATTTTGCACGACAATTGTATTAATAAAGTTGTAGTTGTTTCTGTACCATGTATTTGGTGACTCAGAATGGGTGTTGTATACCTATTTTGGGGGCGTCACAGTTGGTATCAAAGCTTAGGGATATGGTCTCTCAAGTGAGATCGGGGAATAGTACTAGGAGGGGGAGAGGCGAGTAAATCCTTCGCTAAAGTGTGTCCTACCTAAGCTTATTTGTTGGTCGGTCATAATAAGGATATTATGTGGCATGTTAATTTCTTTAATTAACCCTTGTTTTATGGCAGGATTTGAGAATGGCAAATTTGAGAATATTAACAATGGGTCTGAATGAGACCGTGGAGACACCTTTAATCACCACCCAGGGGAACGTGCAACAGGAAGGCAATATTCCTCCTGTAAACAACACTACCGAACAAATGATGAATGATGGGATGTTTAGAAGCTTTTTGTAGTTCATGCAAAATCAGACGAGGGAGTCTCGTGCACAAAATACGGGTGGAAATGATAGCAATGCGCGACTTGTCACAGTCAAGCAGTTTAAAGAGTTAGGACCACCAGAATTTGCAGGAAAGCCAGATCCGATCAAGGCGGAAACGTGGGTTAAACAAATTACCAAGATATTCGATGTCTTGGGATGCACGGAGGAACAAAAGGTTCCATTCGCCACCTTTATGTTCCGTGGTGAGGCAGATCACTTGGTGGGAGTCGTAGGCGTACTCCACTCGCCAAGACTCAACATGTCATGGGAAACATTTCAGAAACTTTTCAATGACAAGTACTTTCCTGAAAGTATTCGCCATATGAAGGAGATAGAGTTTATTAGACTGGAAAAAAACAACATGACGGTGTCCCAGTACGAGGCAAAGTTCGTAGAGTTATCCAGGTTTACACCTCATTTGGTGGAGAATGAGGAACGTATGACACGGATGTTTCTAAGAGGTTTGAAACCCGACATACGTCAGTATCTCATTTCTCATAAATTTTCTCTATATTCAGATGTTGTCAACAGGGCTCAATTATTAGAGCGAGATAACGAGTACGTTCAACCGAGGGACCACAACCGTGGTGGTCATCGCGGTGATGGCGATCATCGAAAGCAACGATAACCAGCGGGGAAAGAAAAATACGGACAAAAGCGGTAACCACTCTGGTGGTAATCGTGGCCATGAAAATTGAAGAAGCGAGTCGGGGGAGATTTTAAAAAGAGGAGATTCAACAATGACAATGTGAAGACGTCAGCACTAGCAGCAACTGGTTCTAAGGGAGGAGAACGACCACCGGTCGTATGCTATAAATGTCCAAACTGTCCACAACTGTTCAATGTATGTTAAAATTGTGGAAAGGAATGACATATCGCTCGAGAGTGTACTGTAGCGAAACCAAGTCCAGCGGGGATGGTGACTCAAAAGGCTGTCCCAGAAAAGTCAAAGTTAACGTATCCTGGAAGAGCGTTTGTCGTGACTGGTCAAAATGCGAGGAACCAAAACGAGGTGATCACGGGTAAGCTAATCATAAATTCTTGTGAAGTTTATACCTTATTAGATACCGGTGCTACCCATTCATTTATCTCTCCTGCTTGTCCTCAACGTTTAAACTTAACTCCGGAGAAATTAGACAATGACTAATCTGTTGAGACTCAGTTAGGAGAAACTTTCATTACATCTACTGTTTATAAATCTTGCTTGATTCAAGTTGGAACCATCACATTACATGCTGATCTTATTTTGTTGAAAATACTTGCATTTGATGTGATTTTAGGGATTGATTGGTTAACCACTCATCATGCTAAAATTGATTATTTTCGTAAGGTTGTTAGTTTCTATATTCCTAACCAACTTGTTATGCGAATTCAAATAACCAAACCACTAAAGTCAATCACTGTCATATCAAGCCATAAAGCTATTCGTTTATTGAAAAATGGATGTCAAGCTTTCTTAGCCCATGTCACGGACTTGAACAAAAACACATCAGATTTGAATAAAATTTCTGTTGTTAGTGAATTTCCTGGCGTAGTTCCTGAAGAACTTCCCAGTCTACCTCCGGAACGTGAAGTTGAAATCTTTATGAACCTTGAACCTGGTACAAAGCCCATTTCTAAAACCCCATATCAAATGGCTCCTATTGAACTTCAGGAGTTAAAGGTCCAACTACAGGAGTTGTTGGACATCGGTTTTATTCGTCCTAGTACATCTCCTTGGGGTGCTCCTGTTTTATTTGTAAAGAAGAAAGACGGGAGTATGCGACTTTGTATTGATTATCAAGAATTGAACCATGTCACCATCAAGAATAGGTATCCGCTACCTCGCATTGATGACCTGTTTGACCAGTTGCAAGGAGCACAATTCTTTTCAAAGATCGATCTTCGATTCGGATATCATCACCAAGAAGAGAATCGAGGATATTCCAAAGACGCGCCTTCGAGTTCGATGACGGGCATTATGAATTCTTAGTCATGTCTTTTGGATTGACTAATGCTCCTGCGGCTTTCATGGATATGATGAACCGAGTGTTCAAAGAATATTTAGATCAGTTTGTTGTCGTCTTTATTGATGACATCCTCATCTATTCCAAAAACCGTGAAGATCATGAGCACCATTTGAAGCTGGTACTGCAAAGGCTTCGTGACAACAAGCTATATGTCAAGTTGAAGAAATGCAAGTTCTCTCTTGAGGAAGTAGCATTCCTTGGGCACGTGGTGTCAAAACATGGAGTATCTGTTGACCTAGCGACGATTGAAGCAATACAAAGTTGGGAGCAACCGAAGTCAGTGACCGAAGTGCCTAGCTTTCTGGGCTTAGTTATTTATTATCGGAGATTCGTGGAAGGATTTTCTCGAATTGCTACTCCGTTAACTCAGTTGACTCATAAAGATACAAAATTCATATGGAGCGAGGAATACAAGAAGAGTTTCCAAGATCTCAAGAGGAGACTCATTTTGGCACCTATTCTGATAATACCATCTGATTTAGATGGATTTGTTATCTACAGCGATGCTTCAGGCAAAGGGTTAGGATGTGTTCTCATGCAACATGGGAAAGTTATAGCCTATGCCTTGCGACAACTCAAAGAATATGAGAGGAATTATCCTACTCATGATCTGGAGTTGGCAGCAGTCATTTTCACGTTGAAGATCTGGAGACATTACCTGTATGGGGAGAATGTGGAGATTTATACAGATCATAAAAGCCTCAAATATTTCTTCACCCAAAAGGAACTCAACATACGGCAACGACGATGGCTCGAGCTGTTGAAAGACTATGACCATACCATTCAATACCATCCTGGAAAAGCGAACGTGGTAGCTGACGCATTAAGTAGAAGATCATATGCGGGAACGAGTGCGATGTTGTCAACACAAAGGCCCATTTTGTGTGATTTACAAAAGATGAAGATAGAATTCAAGACTTGGGGGACCCATGTAATGATGTCAAGTATACGCATAGAACTGACTTTAATCGAAAAAGTTAAAGTTGCTCAAGCCACAGACCCGGAGCTGATGCGTATGAAGAAGAAAGTACAAGAAGGTGCTATTCCAGAAGCAAGAATCGATGAAGAAGGAATACTTCGAGTCCACTCCAGACTTTGTGTTCCTAATGACTCTGATTTGAAATACAAGATCATGATGGAGGCACACAATACACCGTTTCCAATCCATCCTAGAAGTACCAAAATATATCGTGATCTTCGACATGCATTTTGGTGGAACAATATGAAGAGAGAAATCACGAAGTTTATCTCGAGGTGTTTAACTTGTCAACGTGTAAAGGCGGAGCATCAAGTGCAAAAGGGTCTATTGCAACCACTTGAGATTCTGAAATGGAAGTGGGAACACATTACCATGGATTTCGTTATGAGTCTTCCCACAGTTTCTCAAGGCATAGATGCGATTTGGGTTATTGTTGATAGATTAACTAAGTCTGCTCATTTCTTGCCAATACGGGAGACTTATTCCCTTGAACGTCTTACTTGTATGTACGTAAATGAGATTGTGAGAATGCATGGCATGCCAGTATCCATAGTTTCGGATCATGACCCAAGATTTACTTCACAATTTTGGGTTAGCTTGTAAAAAGCTATGGGCACGGATTTACGATTCAGTTTGGCATACCATCCTCAAACGAACGGACAATCTAAGAGGACTATTCAAACTCTTGAAGATCTATTAAGACTCTGTGTCTTAGACTTCAAAGGGAGTTGGGATAAGTATTTATCATTGTTGGAATTCTCCTACAACAACAGTTATCAGGCAAGTATATGTGTGGCTCCATTCGAAGCATTATATGGATGAAAGTGTTGCTCTCCAATATGTTGGGATGAGGTGGGTGAAGCAACATTGTTGGGACCAGAGTTGGTACGTATGACTACGGATAAGATCCAAATGATTCGACAATGTATACAAAC
Source organism: Panax quinquefolius (assembly GCA_020205615.1). Lineage (NCBI taxonomy): Eukaryota > Viridiplantae > Streptophyta > Magnoliopsida > Apiales > Araliaceae > Panax > Panax quinquefolius. The sequence continues at coordinate 28,640,758 of CM035174.1, forward strand.
GGCACAAGATCAACAAAAGAGTTATGCGGATCTTCACCGAAAGGACGTGAAATTTAGTATTGGGGATCATGTATTGTTGCGAGTTGCTCCATAGAAGGGAGTTACAAGATTTGGGAAGAGAGGAAAGCTCAATCCACGATTTATTAGTCCATTTCAGATTCTTGACCGAGTAGGAAATGTGGCCTATAGACTCACATTACCTCCAAGTATGTCTCGTGTTCATAATATTTTTCACATATATGTGCTTCGTAAATATGTGAAAGACTCGAACCACGTTATTGAGTTAGAACTAGACGAGATAGCCGAAGACTTAACGTATGAGGAGGTACCTGTCAAGATCTTGGATAAAAAGGAGCATGTCCTACGCACAAAGGTCATACCACAAGTCAAAGTTTTATGGAGGAACCATGTTATTGAGGAAATGACCTGAGAGTTGGAAACGGAAATGAAAGCGAGGTATCCTCACCTTTTCGAAACACCAGGTACGTACGTCAATTATGAGGATGAAATTTCGTAAGGAGGGGAGGTTGTAAGACCCCAACTTATTATAAATGAAATTGAATTTCACTATTTAGTATTTTGAAATAGTAACGGTTGAATTGATTAATGTGGTTAGTTATGGGTAAAATGTGCAAATATTTCAAATAAGCAAGTGGTTACAAAATATTCATTATTGTCGGAGAATATTCGTTTGGTCGTGGAATATTCTTACCGCGTGGGAATATATTAAATTACTGCGGTAGCGACCTTGTGTGGGCCCCATAACAAAAAGTGATTGGATGATTTAAAACGCACAAGTATAAGTTGTTTATAAATAACAACAGTAGTTGTTACCAATTAACACCGTTTGAATAATACCGGTGGTTTAAACACAATAATATGTGTTGTTGACAAGAAGGCATTGCAGTATTGCACCAATTATTGATTCTTACGTAAGAAGGCACTACTCAATAATTGTTACGGTAATTCTTGTTCAATATTTTATTTTATTGATTCAATAATTGCTACGTTGATATTTTATATTATTGTTGTTTCAATAATTGTCACTACAAAGATTTTTTTCATTATCGAAGCTAATAATTCATATTATCCGAATAATATTATTAGATAACATTATTGGCAATGTCTAGAAAGTTACATCCAAGGAGAGGTTTGGTCACCTAATTCAATTGCTTAGTAAGGAGAAATCCTTATTGGAAAGCCCCTCTTTCCTAGAAGCGGCTTTGGTTGTCAAGATTGTGATTACGTAATAATATTATTTGTGAATAATTAATTATTGATAAGTAAAATATTCATTTTATGTGGATATAGATGGAGAAAATTTTTAATGTGACAATTGTTCAAAATTGATATTTTATCTTTTTTGATAAAATAGTTTATTTAAATATATTATTATATTATAATAATATAATAATGGTGATATTTTTATAATGAATGTGGGATATATGAATAAATGAGGAGGAAGAATATTTTTGTTACTAAAAATATTTAAAACATGTTTTTCATGTTTGTGGACCTCATTTCTTGATTGAAATTTGATTATAGCCTGTAAATCGTCCGTATGTGGATTTCGGTCAATTTCTGTTTAGAATTTCTATAGAATTTGAATTTTCTATAGAATGGACATAAGATTAGAATTTTTCTGATAAAAGGGCTATTTATTATGAATTATTGAAGTTCCGGAATAATTGATTTTTGGAGTTTAAATAATTTTTATATGAAAAACGTTTTTTGTGAGATGGTGTGCCCCACTTGTGTGGTTAATGTGCTGAAATTGGATTGTCAAAGTGGGCGTAAGAAATTTATATAAATATATTAATATTTTATTAAATTTTCTTCTTTGGTGTTCTAAGAATTTTCCTATAAATAGGGTGCTTAAGTTAGAATTGAAAATCACACCAGAAACTAATGATTTCTCTCTCTATAATATCAAGCGTATTTTTGTGAGTATTTTGGTACTTTGAGTGTTTCTATACGATGCAAGTTCCTTCAACACTATATCCAGTATTCCAGTTAGAAGTACTATCTTTTCGAGGTAAGAGATGTTATTTTTTATAAATGATATTATTTCTTTCAATATCATTATGTCAGAATATTGGTAAGATTTTTCTTGTGAAATTCTTGTCTTTTAGTGTCGGGGTTACTATTCACGTATACGACACTATTCACGTATACGGCGATATTCACAGAAAAATTAAATTTTTGTTTTTTGTCCAAGATATCTATTATGGATACTAGCTTTGATTGTATCCATGTTTTGATCTTCATTCTTGAATTTTACTCCACTATGGTTATTTATGAAGTATTTTTGAATTTGGATTGTTTAAAGTACGAATCCTTAATATTTGTTCTTTTGTTTCATTAGATTCGTTCTCTTTAAAATATTTTTCATCATTCTAAATCCTAAATGATGATATAACTGAATATCTTTGGCATGTAGTGCAAAGATGAACATGTGTTTAGATGAACATGACCAACTGATGAATATCTTTGGTCTGTAGTGCAAAAATGAATATTTGATTCTATATATATATATATATATATATATATATATATATTGATTGATGTTACAGGGATAAAATATTGACGATGAACTTTTAAATTCATATATAGAAGATAGTAGATTTCATTCTCTACTTAACTCTTCTAATGAATTATTATTTTCGCTGCGAATATTGATTTAAAACTTGTTGTCTATTGTATTCTATTAGATTTTTCCCACGAGGACTAACGTAAAAATCATTTCTATATTATCTTAGTCATAATATTCTATACTGGGCTAGTTGAGCTCACCCTTTTCCTTTTTGTTCTATTTTTCTTCTCAGGATGCGAGAATGTAGCGAGTACTAGTCGGGGTGTGGAATGATGGTTTTAGAAGTTGTTTTAGTAGTCCTCATTATTTTGTAAAATTCAATAATTGTAATGAGGACTTATTTGAGTGTGGATATTGTCTAGATGACAATATTTGTATTTAAACTCACAGTTTAAGTGTTGTCGTATTTTGCACGACAATTATATTAATAAAGTTGTAGTTGTTTCTGTACCATGTATTTGGCGACTCAGAATGGGTGTTGTATACCTATTTTGGGGGCGTCAAAAATATAAATTATAAAGCCAAATACGAAACCCTAAATACAGGATCCATGCAAAAACATAATAATTCAGTGTTTAGATATTATACCGATTATAGAATTTTGTGAAATGCTTCGAATCTCCAACGTAATTCCTCACGGTACTACGTTTCTACGGTATCCACACGAACGCACGCGAACCGTCACACGATTCTGCAATAAAGAGAGCTGCGGTACTAGCCACCAAAGGAACAGGATTTTCGAAAACTTTTTCTCTAGTCTCTCTCTAAGAGCGGCTAGGGTTTTTAGGTTAATGATAATCACTAATATGGCTGCTACATATAATATAAATAGCGATTAAAAAGAATTAATCAAGAACCTAATTTAATTAAAATAAAATCCAAATTTATTTATATATATATATATATATATATCTTAATTAAGTCTTACTTAATTAATATACCCATATATATAAATTATCCTATTAAATTAAATAATATCAATCATATTGACATATTTAAATCTTTACAATTTAAATTAATTCCCTTTTAATTATGTTCTATGTGTGTGACCTTATAGGTTATTATTACGTTGGCAATAATTATAAAATCATATTATAAAATTATAAACAGTGAGCGACATCTAGTAATGCATCACTGCTACCCAAGTAATAATAAGATCGATAATTCAATGCAACCTTTTTGTGACCAATGTTTCAATGTAATTTAATCCTTTTAACCTTAATATCCTAGATTAAACTCGAGTAATGGAAAATGTCATACTCTTAATAATTTAATCTGAGTTTTTCTTGATCAATGAGTAGACTATATGAAACAAATCATTATTTGAGTATGGCCATGCATTTCATAGTCCTACTCAATCAAGAGGCCTATGGATATCACCCCTAATATATAGGAGGGTTAAATTCCATCTAGATCACTCATATTCCTCACACAATTCATGATGTACCCAATAATCACCTTTATAGTCCACCCTATTAAAGGTGACCTTTGATGATATCAAAGTACATAAATTCTCGTGTAGTAATATAGTGATTTCAGGTCAGAGGATCATTACATCATTGTCACTATGATAATCACTAATGACACTTCGCATAATGCTCCACATAGAATTCTCATGGTGGGTCTGTCCAGTACATCGTTCTCTAACATGTACTTATGCATTGACTTAATATCTCATATATTTATGACCAATGAGATTTGGTCATCAGTCAATCCTTATACTAGTCTCAATGCATCATTGTTGTCCCATCAACAATGATACTCGACTAGGGACATTTAAGAGAATTGATACTAATTATAATTATATAATCTCATGTTCAAGTCACATACTTGATGTAACGACCCCAAAATTCATACAATTTAATTCTCTTCTTCCGTCGTTAACAATACAACTTTATTCAATCTTTACATCATTATTCAATATTAAAATCACTAAAAATGCGGAATATTTAAAACTTTTATACATTTCCTTCTTTATTGCCCTAAATCGCAACCTTTACATTACATCTCTTTGATTCAAATTTATATCATGAATCGTTACAACCAAATGACTATACAAATTCTTACATCATAAATAGATATCCATATACACCGGATAGCTCAACTTACAATTCAACAACATGTTATATTTAAAATATTACATACATTTCCCATAAAACATAAGTACTCTTCGTGAATATGGATCTCTATAACTCACGTAGCACATATTCTTACCTTATAACTTTAACTTGCAAAAATGGTTATTTGCAAGGTTGAGCTCGACAGCCCAGCAAAATCTAACAGTTTTCATGCATCACATAGCACATAATAACATGCTCAACATATAACATACATGCTACAATTCATTTAACAAGTATAAAGATTGAGTCCTTACTCAATCAGCATGCTTTACTAAATCAATGTAGTCATAAGTTAACTTTAACATTTCATACATTCAACATATATATAAGATAGATCATGCTCTTTGCAATAAAGATTTAAAACAGTTAATCACCAATTCACATAGCAAATAGGAACTGAAAGATTTGCATGATTCGTAGTTTATGAACTACGACTTAACTACTTAATGCGTATGTGCACTTCGTGTATTCCTACATAGTTATATAATCATGGATTCACATCCATTAGTCATATATTTCATACATTCTTAATATAATAGTAACGTTACATTGTTTCCTAATTACGTTTGTAAAACCTACCTTTCAATTTCTCATCATGCTCTTAGAATAGCTAAGTATGTATAGGTATACCTTAACAACTCATACTTACATCAACATTCATATATATCATTCACACACTTGACTCGCTATGTGTTCGACACATATTTAAAGTTCATAGATACGCGATCTACATCGTTCTTACATTTTACAAACTTTAATAAAATTTAACAACTCTGTGTTTTATATAACCATTTCATGATCTCATGATTAAACATCATCTATGTTAAGTCTTATAGCTTTAGACAATCATTACACATATGCTTTAAGGTTCAGATCAAAGTTAAAAAATCGTGCACCATTGTTTTTCTACGGCATTACCAAGGTTAGAATTAGGTTGTGGATGGGCGCAATTGCTGTAGATCCCCCGCCGCATCAAAGTTGAGTATTTTCTGGTTTCATCTTGGTTCATAGCATGTATAACTGTTAACACTTATCTTACCCACATTTTATGAGGTCTTAGTCCAAGTTTGGTGCCTCTTGTATTTACCTTAAGTTTTTTTACACTTTATAGCTTTATTGCTATTTATTTCATGGCTAAGTATGTTCATACAACAAGGTCCTAACTATATGACCACCAACGAGGTTAAACAAATTTCAATATACATGCTTACATGTAATCATATGACTGGCAAGGTTTATGACTTGAAATCTTACTTTAAGACATGTATAGTTCATAGTATGTATATCTAATAGTGTGCACGTATCCATCATGTCTAAAGGCATAAAAGTCTTATCATGTTTGCACATATAGGCCATGTTTAAAGACCCAAAAGTTACTAGTATGTCATCCTACAAGTTCAGAAGTTTAGACAACACTATGCTCATGAATAATGTTTTCAAAACGTCTAAGTTTATTTTCAAAACACATACTAAGTCATGCTAATGCTTTCTATCATGAGCAAGGAAATCTTATATTTCATGTATAATATCATGCATTTTTATGTTACATCGCTTAGAATAACATATTCCATCGTAGGGAGCACTATACTTGCGTATGTGCTCGCTCGACGCTCTCCGATTGCCTCCAAATACGTAACAGTCACAAAGATGACTATTTTGACCCTTCCTAATTACCTCAAATTGAAAAACGTAAAGCACAAAAGTTGTAGGTCTATTTGCCCTCGTTTCGGATCATCTTGAATCATCTCAATCGGAGTTCGTATGGAAACGTTATGCTTAATCTACTGCAACAGGTCAGAGCAATCAAAATGTTACTGATGCCCGGCGCAGCTGCGCCCCAAGTCGCAGAACAGGCCCTCAGGCTCTGCTCTTCGCGATTACACAGACCCTTACTCCTTCCAATGATCATAACATGAGTTATACTCATCTAATTCAGTCCATTTTCGAATCTATAGGTTTATAACTCATAAAACTACAACATACCAAATACTCATCAACTAACATAAACATTAACTAACCTTAATATGAATTTACAACTCATGTTCATTCTAATTGTTCATGTTTTCACAATTTAGCGAATTCGTTCACTACGAATTCGTTTCTCAACCATTTCGATTCATTCAACTTTCGTTATTTTCGTAATTCAATATACTAACAACATATATCATTAATTTAATATTATATCATGACTTCATCATAAATTTTGATTCCAAAACAAGCCCTAATGTGTGTATATATATATATATAAATATATATCAACAAAACTCAATTTCTTCATTCTAAATCATGTTTTAATGGATTTGATTTCTGAAAATCATTTCTAGATAACAACTAAATGATTATAAACATCTAACAACATATATATATAACATATTTAGCAATTCATCCATCTAAATTTTCAAATTTAAAGGATAACTCAAGAACACCCAAACTAAGAAAAAACTAGGTTATTTACCTCTTAATTCTTGTTTAGCTTTGTTAGGAGATGTTAGAGAATTGCTACTTCCTTCTTCTTTTCAAGGATTTCTCTTCCAATTGCCTCCCAATTCCTCTCTAGAGTTCTCTGTTCCTGTGACGCCCCCAAATCCAGGTACTTGAAACCCGAACTCGGTGCTTCACGATACCATTTCAATGAGTGGAATAATACTAATAATAATAACAATAATATATAAATCAAACTTAATTTACATTTATCAGAGTCTAATCCCAAATATGCGACCTTTAAACATTTATTTACATGATACTTAATAGTTATCATTGTCTTAATAAAGTCCTTCTATTACATAAAATACCAAAAATCTTATTCTGTTTGCTTTCCTTTTCCTTTGTTTCTGCATGATCCTTCAGGTTGATCACGATTGGCTGAAAACATTTCAATTAAGCAGGGATGAGCATTTGGGTGCCCAGCAAGTAATAACAATTATGAATATAATTAGCTGAAAGAAATAAATTTTTTCTTTGCACATCACTTCTACAACGAATTTATAGTTGTGAAGTAAACTGAACCGATAATAATCACATAACAATTCTATCCCAAATTTTTGAAACTACGTATTGACTATATATATAGGGTAGTCGACATACTATGAACATTGTTTTAAATTTTCGATAAGGTTTAGCAGAACTTCATCTGCAAACCGTCATAACTTACGGGCGCGAGGGTGATCATCCCAATGAGCCCTGTATTGATCAATACTACATTACAAGAACGATAAGATCATTCACTCTGTCTGCCTTGGGCGCATAAAAGTTTTCCCGTGATCGGGATGTTCATACTTAGTCTGAAATCCGAACCAAAACAATTTGATTGTATATAAAAAGGTTTTTATCATATTCAACGACATTTCGAAATTTGTGTCTAGCTGATCAAATAGCTTAGACGGCTTATATATATATATATATATATATATATATATATATATATATATATATATATATATATATCAACATGTGATTAATTAAATACAATGATTATCCAAGTAGGGACACCAGATAACATATATATAGAAATTAACGAACATAATATATATCCTAATTACCATATACTAACATGTTGATAAACAATGATCGGATATAGAATATATCACAATAGGGTTAATAATATAACATAATAATAATATAATTTCAAACTTCTTACTCATGTCCATTACATAAAGGAAATGCAAACGTAGGATACTTTGCACGATGCTACCGCTTATAGCTCAGAATTTAGTTTATCTTTTATATAACACATATCATTAATAAGATCATTTGATCAATTAGAATAACATACTATAACACATAACACCGCTTATCATAATCAAAGACATAATCTAATCACATTATCACATAATGCTCCACAACCATCAATCTTAAATAAACACATATCTAATCAAATTATCTAAGTCCGGATCAATTTCTAAAAACATGCTTGCAAAATTTACAGCGACTTTATCGGGTAATTATCGAGTCTAAGACTCTATCATGTAGTTCAATATCTGCAAGTATTAGTCATATTATTTTTAAATGACTTATAATAATGTTTAAACATTTATTATAATTTATCAATAATTTTCAAACACCTAATCATTATTAAATGATTTAAATATTTAATAACTCTATTATCATTAATATCTAATTAATATTAAACTATTAATGAAATCATTTCCAAAATATTAAAGTTATTTACAATAACTTAGAATATTTTTAAAGTATTTATATTACCCTTATATGATTTTTAAAACATTAAAAATTATTTTTAAATAATTATCATTAATATTTAAGTATTAATGTTTTATTTATCAAAATATTAAAAGTCATTAAGTATAACTTAAAATATTTTTAATTCATTTATATCCTTTTTAAATGATTTTAAATTAATAAAACCATTTTAAACTATTTATTTTTTAATATAATAATTAAATAAATTTAATATCTTAAATAATAAGTTAATAATTATTAGTATTAAATTATTAATGAAATTATCCTTTAAATATTAAAAGTTATGTATTATAACTTAAAATATCTTTAAACACTTTATTTTCATTTAAAATGATTTTATAATAACAAAATCATTTTTAAATTAATTTATTTAATATAATTATTAAATAACCTTAATATCATTAATAATAATTAATTAATGAAATTTACCTTTAAATATTTAAAAGTTATATTTTATAACTTAAAATATTTTTAAATACCTTATTATTATTTAAAATGATTTTTAATATAATAAAATCATTTTTAATTAATTTATTTAATTCATTTTGTAAATAACTCAATTATAATTAATATTAATTTATTAATGAATTTCATCACAAAATATTAAAAGTCATTAAAAATAACTTCAAATATTTTCTTATATCATAATTTAATTTTAAATGATTTTTCAAGTATAAAATCATTTTTAACTAATTTATTTAATATTATAATTAAATAAATTAAATACCAATAATATTTCAAAAATATTAAATATTTATGAAATATACTTAAAATAAATAAAACTAATTTTCAGAATTTAAAATAATTTTTAATAATTTATTTAGTATTTTTAATAATTAAAAACTATTTTTTTTCTATTTATTTAATTAAAATAATTAATTTTCAGAAATTAAATTAATTAAAATACACTGTCTGTCGCTAAAGAATGCCTATAGCGATAAAACCGTCACTATAGGTGTTCTTCGCGTTCTTGGCTAAACCAAGAACATACGTACGAGAGACCAAGAGAAAGAACTTTGACCAAGATTAAGTCTTAGTGTATTGTGGTTTCGGGAAATACAAAGGTCGATCTTGTATACATAATGTAATACTATAAGTTCTAACAAACAACACGATCAAACAACATAAAACCAACGAGATCTAAGAAGGCAAAGTTAATGTCAGAGTTGATCTGGATTTTCTGAGTAACCCAGAAACCCAGACAGTGTCATGGTGTCACTTTGAGGCCCGATTGTCATACAGTTCTGAGCTTACTTAATGAAATATAAAAGTTCTATCCTTTAGAAGAGATGTTAAGGTACAAACATCAAGTACTATATCATATTAACAACATCACAACTAAGAGAAATGTGACGGTCAAAGAGCCGATCAGAATCGTTTTGAACATTTTCGCTTTTCCGTAAATGTTATCGAAGCGAGTTTAAATCTACCCATGTTTGACCAACACTCAAATCATTGCAGTTAAGAATCTAGGAAATATAAAGACTTTATTACATAGTATTCATGTCAGTCTACAAGTAAAAAACATCAACACGATCAAAACACTTATCAACGGTAAGATCAAGTGCCTGCAAAATCATTGTCAGACGTTCTGGGTTGCCCAGAAACAGCCGGTCAATGTCGGTCAACGGCTTTTGACCGTTAATAACTACAAATTTAGACCAGATATAAGCTTGATTATTGTTCCAGATCACAGACCACATAACAGGCTACACATGAGAAGCTTGAAACAACAAAAATAATAAACATAGAAGGATCTATGGGCTCTGACATTAGTTGTCAGACAACCCAAAAAAATTTTCCCAGATTTTTCAAACACTTGATTTTGAGCAGATTAAAGTTATGGATCTAGTGTTTGTCAACCCAGATCAACTATATGGACTATAAATAACATATTCTAACATTCAAACCTAACATCTAACACAATATCGATGGTCAGATTTCATGGCTAGGGTTATACCTTTTCTTTGATCTATCTTGTATTTGAGCTTCTGATTTGTTAGTAGATTTCACGGGGCTTAGTTTGTGCCTGATATATGAAGGAAATTTCGGAGGTTTGGGGTTGAGAGAGAATGATTGAGTGTTGTTACAAAAATGAGCATGAATGTTCCATTTTTCTCTCTCTCAATCTATTTATAAAAGTCCAAGATGCATGTATGGCTGATTATAGTGGTTGATCTGCTGAGATTATCACATGGGAAGTCAAGGTTTGGCCAACAACTCCAACAACTCTAACACTTGGCAAAATCTAATAATGCAAGAGGGGTATTTTATTCTTTTCGCTTGCATTTTTAATGGCATTTGTGTAATCTTGACAAACTCTTAGGGTTTGACCCTAAGGTTTAACACATAGTATTTACAAGATTTAGCAATTAGGGTTTGAAAAATATAAAATTTTAGTTTCTAAATTTTGTAATTAGGGTTTTCTAAATTAGATTAAGGTTCTAATTAAATTATACAGGAACATTAGGGTTTAAAATCACTAATTATAATTAACCTTATTAAATTAGCAATTAGGGTTTATACTTTTAGTAATTAGGGTTACCAAATTATAATTAGGGTTTCCAATTACTAAATTAGGGTTTAAAAATTTAGGGTTTTCATAATTAACAATTGTAATTCTAATACTTGTTAATTAATCTCATTAACACAATTACCAATCAATCTTGAACTCTAATTTGAGTTTAAAATTAGGGTTTTTAATAACTTAGGGTTTTCTAAAAATTATTTAGGTTTTCTAAATTTTTAATTAGGGTTTACCTAATTAATCATTTAATAGACAACATAAACATATAACACAGTTATATAACAATCTTAAACTCACAATTGATTTTCAAATTAGGGTTTCCCACAATAAAACTAGGGTTCTTTTGACATTAAACACCATAATTTAACCAACATTATTAGTCCACACATGTATATACATAGTGACAGTACTAAAAGAAAATAATATTATAATAAATATCATTAAATCACATAACATATTTACTAGACAGATTTGGAAATCTCATTTGACTTCAAACTAGGGTTTATCAAATACTGCATCACCATTGACAATTGCGTGCATACAATACTTATTTATAGCACTGAAAAATCAAAATATAATTAATATTATATTCTTATTCTTATTCCTTGATCAAAATCCAAAATTAGGGTTTGGATTCCATATCTGATTTATCTTTCATATATATAACATTAATAATTAAGTTAAATAAATAACTTAATTAATCTAAAATAAATTCATATAATAAAATAAAATAATAATTATTATAATAATTCTATAATCATTTCTTATATTATTTAAATAATATAATAATCATGTTTTCATGGAAAATAATTAATAAAAATATTTTTAATGTAAAATTAATTATTATAAGAATATAATTTATAATAATCAATAATTATAAAATCAAATTATTTTCAAACATTCAAGTAATAAATATATTTTTATTTATTACATAATTACATAAGCTTTATCTTGTACAAATCCTCATCCTTAAAATAAATAAAAAAAAAATTATATGCAAAAAATATCGGGTTGTTACACTTCCTCTGTATTTTCTCTTCTAGCTTTAGCATTTAGGCTTTAGGCACAAAACACATAACCTTAATATAACCGATATAAACATAATGCGTATACATTATAGCCTATCAGTTACAATAACAAAGGGTCACTAGGCCATATTTGGCTAGCACCCAAAATATCCTTTTTAATTTAATTTTTTTTACAATCCTTCTTATCATATGTTACCCTTGTCACACCCATTAACTATTTGAATTGAATTAATCTCAATTCATTAATAAATCCAATTAAACCTTACTAATAAAATTATAGCTTCTATTTAGCCAATATAATTATAATTTTATTTAACAATCATTAATCCTCTAATTTAATTACTTAATTAAATTAGAAAATCACCAACACATTAACGTAATAAATATGCACAAATTATAAAATTATTTATCATCAATTTATTTAATATCATTATAATTAAATAAATTATTCCATAATAATTTCCATTAAATATTTATTTTAATCCATAAATATTTCAACTAAAATACTTATTTTACTTGATAATTATTTTAATTATATACGATCTCACAATCATAACATATTAACATATACATTTATATGTAACATAAATTACTCTCTCATATCATAATAAGAATTTTATTTATTAAAATTTTATTTTAATAATTTTCAAAAATTCGTGTTGTCACATCCTTCCCTCCTTATAAGGATTCCGTCATCGGAATCACTGAAACCCTACCTTACTCAGGTTTTCATCAAATCTCTTCGTTTAATAACTTCAACACATTACCTTAATATAGGTTTTAGATTTCCTACTCCCACCATTATTCATAATAAATTCTTGTAAGTTTTATTTCATAACTTTCACTTGAACTCAATTATATTTTGAGTATTATATATTATTTAACCCATTTATTTCATTTTCTAAGGATCATTATCATAAACACTCGGGATATTACATTCACCCATTCTTCTAAGAATTTCGTCCTCGAAATTTTATTTATTAATTTTCATTCATTCAATCTATCAAAATAGATTTTATGATAATACTTTATTCATTCATTGGGTTCTATAACCACTTCTTTCCACAAAGATCTTTCTATAATTATTAAACTTTTTTATTAAAAGTTTTACATTATTCTTTGATAACTCATCTCCTTCTCATTTCAAAATTTCTTTTCTCACTTATTCAATATATTCATCATTCAGTGTCGCATTCTACGACTCACTTCTTCCTAAGGAATATCATCCTTACCACATTCATCTTTTAGGATAGCAAGAATCTTCCACAATTGCTCAATAATTGGGAAGTAGTATGAATAACTCAGGAATTTAAAAGATTCCAAATCATGCTAAGGGTCATAAGACCTTGAACTACGTCCACAGTTATAAGTACTCTTTCAACTTAAACCTTAACAGTCATTAGACTATAAGGACTCCCGTACTTATGGTGTTAAGCCCTTCATACGATGTATTGTGCACCAATATTTAAACGTTATGCGTATGTCCATAGTGTTAGGTTTGTATGTTCATGGGCGCAATCAAATTGCAAAATTAATGCGGTAGCGTGGTAAAATCAGAGTTTAAAAAATTTACAAACCTTATACCCGGATCACCCTTTATGCATAATTATTAATTAAACGAAAAGATAAAGAATAAAATCATACCCTTGAAGATCGAGCTTCCTCAGGTACAAGTTCACCTCCAAATCCTTTCGCGTTCAACTTGAATCCACCGGGTTTGGTTCCTTCCTTTGATCAACGTTAGCCACCCATATGTTTGGCCTCTAGAGGTGATCCACCAAGGAATAATAAGAATTCAAGAAGATGGGGTGTTTGGCTAAACCCTAGTTTTTCTATCTCTATAGAAAAGGTGTACTCTCCCAACAAATTGGAATTATTACGTGTGTTGTAAAAGTCAACAACCCCACCACCCATAATAAGACTCCTCTTATTTATAGATGTGGGCAACCCATCTTAACAATTAAGGAATTGGGTTTTATTTAATTAATTAAATTATTTTAATTAATTAAGCTCCCTAATCTAATTAGGGATAATTAATTAAACTCCTTTAACTAATTTTCCTTCCTAATCCAATTAGGAATAAATGAGAGTACTTATATTAAATTAATTCCTAAACTCTTTTAGAAATTAAAATAATAATAATTGTAATAATATTAATAAGACTCCTCTTATTAATTTATATTTAATATTTCTAAAATATTAAATAATAATATTAAGCTATTTAATTTATTCTATCACCATAGATTAAATTAAATATACTTAACATATTATTACGATTATGCCATTAACTTCTTAAATAATTATTCTTCCTTTTATGGTGTGACCCTTTAGGTTCTCCATATTAAACCGGTTGTGAATAAATCAATTAGAACAATTCTAATCTTATTTAAATAAATAAATTAAACAATTAATTTATTTAAATAATATTTATTCTACAATAGGATAAGCCTTCTAGCGATCAACGACTTTCGAGATAATATAGATTTCAACATTAATCATAAAAGAACCTTTGAGTAAATAGTTACCGCATAATTCAATCCTTCCACCATACAATGTCCCAATTAAATATAAGACATGGAATTTCGTCAAGTCTTATTTTATTTAATTATATGTATTTCGATCCTTAAATGCACAACACCAAATAATGCAAATTAGAAACTCCTTTCTAATTTCATTCGCTTTGCCAAGGACTCTTTGGGTTGTCATTTATCGAATCACATAGGACATTTCTTCTTTATTAGAAGTGGTAGATTCTTTATTGATCATACATTATCTCCATGTACAACTTATTATACCCAAGCATACCCTTTGATATATACCCTAAGGGTCTTAAGGAATAAGTCAAAGTATAACTCATCATACACAAGATACTATGATGATCTCAAGTCCAAGGATCACTCAGATACTACTATCACTACAGAATTCCTATTGACAGTAAATAAAACTCCATTAGGTATTCCTTAGCGAGCCACGTCAAAGTGAACTTATTCTCTAATAAGCACCTACATACTTGCTTTAGTGTCTCCACACAAATGATCATGAGATCAATCATCCTCATCCAATGAAAGCAAGTTAACGATGTATTCAATCTATCCGGATTCACTAATCCCCAATTTAGTAATCCAATGATTGGGAACTATTTTAGTTTTAAGCTTTCTAAGAATTTAGATCTCATTAGAATGATCATCATCATTATTCTAAAAGCATTGCTTAAAACTATGGGTTTATCACATATTATAAAACAAAGATCATGTAGATAATTAAAAGTCTTTAATAAATTAATACTTTTTATTAATAAATGAATAAGATTGTTACAAAGTATATGCTTTATCATCAAACATGATTGGCTTGTGTGCATACTACTTTCAATCTCCCACTTGCACTAAAGCCAATCGCCATGGTATCTCATACTCTTCTTCTCTAAGTGACGATTATCCCTTTGTTGGATAAGCTTTAGTTAATGGATATGTAATGTTGTTCATGAGAGTCCACTATCTCTATAGTGATTTCCCATCTTTCAATGATTCTAATAATCAAATGAAAGTGCCACAACACATGTTTAGATCCAAGATGAGACTTAGGAACTATTCCTAATTTCGTAATGAACTTTTAATCTAAACAATCAACTCAACTTGCGACTTCATTTATGACTATATACTTTGTTTTTATCACTAAACCAAAGAACTCTCTTTCTTTGTTTGGAACCTTTCAATTCAACGCACCATTGCTCAAGATAACGCTTTACCTTAAAGTGGATTTTACGTCATCTTGTCTCGTCTCGAAAAACTTGAGTCTATTAAGCCCTCTAGTTTTAATTTAGACCCACCATGAATATGATCACATCCTTAGTAATTCGGTTAAGAACTTTAAGATGTTTTTCATCGACTCACAGTGAACTTCTCGCAATATGATCGATCAACATCGTGTCTCGTATATTTCATTGCATACATGATAGTTACTCATGTGATCTCTCTTTTGGAGTCTGTGGGGACTATTAAGAGAGATACACTCCATAGCTCATCGACATGAGACAACTCTTGAGTTTGCCATGCTAAACGACTTTAGCATCAAATGAATATCGTTCCTTGGGTTAAGTCGAGCATCCTTCAGATCTATCTATATAGATTTTATCCCCAATTAAGATACTCTTCCAAATCATTCATGGAGGAATGTTTAGACAACTTTATCTTTTCTTGATTGTAGCATTGGTATTTCATTCCTTATCCGTAGTATATCAACATATAGTACTAGAAATTTCACGACGCTCCCATGACCCTTTTGTACACACTCTAGAACTCTTACCTCATCAGATGTAATCTGGATCATCATCTTCTATGATGTGTACCTCATCATCATCATCCATGATGAATCCATACCTCCCGGTATCTTGGTGCACTATTCGATTTACGATTGATTTGTGGTACAATAGGTCTATCTATATGTTCCTCTTATTTGACTTATAGTATTTTGTGGTTCTTGAACTTTCAAGATCTATAATCCTCCCACTAGCCCCTTCAATGATAAACACCTTTATCTTAGAAGGCAGCGTGTTTCATAACAAACACCTTTTGCTAAGTAGAATTATAGAACATATACCCTAAACTTACTTTAGGATGTCCCACAAATCTGTATATGTCAAATCTTGTCCCAAGCTTATCCTTTTGAAACCTTTTCACATAAGTTGGAACCCCTTATCTTAACATACTTAAGATTAGGAATCCTCCCTGTCCATAACTTTTATGGAGTCTGGGAAATGGATTTTGAGGTTACCTTTTCTAGATATATGTAGCCATTTCTAGGACATGATCCTAGAAGGATCTTTGGAATGTCGGTAAAATAATTATGGACCGCACTATGTCCAACAAGGTACAATTTTTCCATTCGGATACATCAATCAATTATTACGTATCGGGGATGTGTCCATTATGAGAAAACCATTTGAGATGATCTAGAAACTTATTGCACAAGTATTTATTCCTTGATCTAATCAAAGAATCTTAATACTTTGCCAATTTGTTTCACTTCAATTCTTTGAACCTTTCAAATAATTCACACTTGTATTTCAACAAATACATACATTCAACTCTTTGAATGATCATCTCCTTTTCTTATACTAATTTGTTCAATATGCAAAATTATTTTCATGTAAGTCAAGTATACAAAATTTATTAAGTAATATTAGGTTCTATACAAAACATTATTATTATAAATAGAACAACAATTGTTCTTTATTATAATACCAAAGATTTCATTGTCCAACAATAAAATGGAAATAATATTTTTAACAAGAACTAGAATACAATAACAACTTATTGACTTAATAGATTTTTGCTGTAGGCATTGTTAAATTATAAGTTTACATGGCTAATATGGCAACCTTTGCTACATTCCCGCATTATAGGATTACTTATATTTGTTTAGCTTTCTACTTCTTCTTGGTCCCTTCATAAATCTCTATTTATGATAACCAAAGTCAGTATCCAATACCCAAGTAGAACCTCGACTTAAAGAAAATTTATTTCAATCATGAACAAAAAGCGATTGTAACCGAAACTTCACTAAGCTTCTTTGGTTAGCCTCGCAAGATGCTTCTTGCAGGTTTCTTTCCAAATGTCCAAAGCTTATTGTAGTGGAAGCAAACCCTTTGCTATCTCAGATCGATTTTTGTTCTTATTATCCTTTGTTTTTGCCTTTCTATTTACCTTCTTTGAATCGTTCTTCTTTTCGGAAGATCCTTTGGCCCCTACCAAGAAGACTTGATCTTTCTTGGTTG
Source organism: Panax quinquefolius (assembly GCA_020205615.1). Lineage (NCBI taxonomy): Eukaryota > Viridiplantae > Streptophyta > Magnoliopsida > Apiales > Araliaceae > Panax > Panax quinquefolius. The sequence goes on from CM035174.1 coordinate 28,658,999, forward strand.
AAAGTGACTCTCAACATTTTTCAATATGTTAAGCAAATCAATGGTCGATATCTAGCTTGTTCATATGAAAAATTCACAACAATTGTGAAAGGAGTCGGGAGTGAGTGCAAGATCAAATCTTGGCTCAACTCTCCATCCATGACAAAACCAGTTGTCCTAATTGATCAATCAAATTGATTATGTTAAGGACTTTTATCCGTATTTATAGTGTCATGATGGTCATTCTAGATTGGAAGAGCTCCTTAGATATCTCGATATCTATCACCCTACTTTCCTCACCATCAACTACTTGATGTGCGGGAATATAGTAGGAGCATCCATAGTTTCATGTTGACGACGTCAAGCTCGTTACTCATGGATACTGAGCATGATGCATTGAGCCAATTGTGCATCATCTTGCCACTTTCTAAAAGTAGCAATGTCTTTCTCAGAGGCATTATGCGCAACCATTGCAGGATAGGCGTATTAATATGACATAAGATAGCTTTTCAAATTTATGAGAACTATTCTCAAATTCCTTAACCAATCCGTTTAATTTGGCCCGATTAATTTAGCATCTAATATGCTTCGTGATGATAGTAATTTTAGACATTGTAAAATTCTATATATGAATTTTTAATTAACAACATTTTAACATACATTCTTTTATTAATTACCAAAATAATTTAGGTCTTGTTTCAAATTGGTATCTCCCACTATTTTCTTCAAACTATATTACCCTCACTTATATAGTTCGGCAAAATCTAATTAAAGATTTGCTAGTGAGAATAAGGATCCCATTTCAAATGTATATAGCCTTGTGGTGACACAACAAACTATATATAAATAAATAGGTAGACAACTTTTGTCAATTACATCAACTATGCAACTCCTTGTATTTTGCCTCTTAGATTATTTTGATCAAGTGGTGGCACATCCGAATCAAAATTATCCAAGTTAAGTCCGACCTAGCACTCCATATATTCAAAAAGAAAATATCATCCTTTGGTGGTGACAACAAAACAATATTGTTCAATTTTCTTTATAAGCATCAAATGTGATAAATTAACATCTTAAATACTTAATACTTGCCTTGTGGTGACACAACAAACTCATATTAAATATTTAATACTCTATTAATTTTATCATGCTAGAAGGCTACGTTCGATATTCCAAATATCTTTGAACGCTTAGGACTTAATATAAAAATTGAGGGGTTTGTTATTAATTTGTCTCATCTTGTTTAGCGCTGCATTGCATATATATATATAAAATACGCAATATATTAATTAACATGCGAAGCATGTTTGCATAATATATAATATATATAGTATAAGCATGCACATATAGAATACTATATTCTACCCGGATTGATTATGGACTTTTATTCTAGTTTGGTTCACTAGAGCCACCAAGTGAACCAAAAGGTCAAACCCTAGGGGTGCAAGAAATAATATTTAAATATAACTATTACATTTAACTTGGGCTCCATAACAAACCCGGGTCTTCACGCTCCTTGCTCCTTTGATCTCTAATTCTTCAAAATTAATTCTAAATATTCCTATTACAAAACTATTTTAAAATAAATAGAAACCTTGATCGTGATCAAGGGAAGTACATAGAGGAGATAGAATTTACATTAAGAAAAAATTAGAGAAGGCGAGGTGTACGAGACCCCATTTAATAAAACCCATACATTCATGCATCCAACTAAAATAAAATCCAATCATATTGGTCAATAGTCCATAATCAATCCCATTTATTATCATACACATCATCATATGCATCAATAAATAACATTCATCTCATGAATAATAAACATTTAATATATATATTGATATCATTTAATGGGCAAATTTAGTTAGTATAAAATCTATTTTTGAATAAAAATAAACTCCTTTATTTGAATCCAAATTTAAATCAAAATAAAACTATTTTATTTTAATTTATCTAATTTTGAATAAAATAAACTATTTTATTTTAATCAAAATCTTTAATCAAAATAAACTCCTTTATTTTAATTAATTATGGAATCCAATTTCATGTAATAAAAAAATTTAATTAAAATAAACTCTTTTATTTTAATTAATTATGGAATCCAATTCCATGTAAAAAAATATTAAAGGAAACACGGATTATCTTTCCTATTCACAAATAAACTCCTTTATTTTGAATAATATGAAATCTTATTTCATATTTAAATAAACTCCTTTAATTAAGGAAACATGGATTTTCTTTCCTATTCACAAATAAACTCCTTTTATTTTGAATAATATGAAATCTTATTTCATATCTAAACAAACTCCTTTATTTAAGGAAAGATGGATTTACTTCCCTATTCACAAATAAACTCCTTTATTTTAGGAAAAATAAAATCCAATTTCAACTCCAATTAGTTATCATGGAATCCAATTCCAACTCTAATTAGTTAGCATGAAATTTAATTTTAAAATTAAAATAAACTTTATATTTTAATATAAAAATAAACTTTTTATTTTAATATTAAAATAAAATTTTTATTTTAATAATAAAATTATTAAGAATATTATATATATATATATAATATCATATATATCATATATATAATATATATATATATATATATAATACCGTTAATCTATATATATATATATATATATAATATCCAACCTCCTGGTCCTCGATTTCCGTGAAGTTGTTTCAAAAAAAATTGTTGCAGCCGGTTTTTGGTTTTTCATGTAACGAAATCTGTGCGTTAACTATATATATATATATATATATATATATATAATCATTATCTAATGATTAGATAATCATTAGATAATCATTAGCAATCATTAATGAAACATGATAATTAAATCCCTCGATTTTCGTGCACGGTATACTTGATTTCCGGCTAACTTTTAGTTGCTTTGTATTAGGTTTGAATTACGGCAGAGTCACGGTTTTCAAAAAATTTGCAACGGTTTTTTTTTTTTTTATTATTATTAAATTTTATACAATAAAATTATGCCCAATTAAATTGTTCTAAACACATATCAATATACATATCAAATTAAAACAATTAATAATTAGCATAAAGGTTTGGCTCGATGCCACTTTGTTAGGTTTTTAGATGTTCATGGGCGTAATCAAATTGCAAAATTAATGCGGTAGCGTGGTAAAATCAGAGTTTAAAAAATTTACAAACCTTATACCCGGATCACCCTTTATGCATAATTATTAATTAAACGAAAAGATAAAGAATAAAATCATACCCTTGAAGATCGAGCTTCCTCGTGTACAAGTTCACCTCCAAATCCTTTTTCGTTCAACTTGAATCCATAGGGTTTGGTTCCTTCCTTCGATCAACGTTAGCCACCCATATGTTTGGCCTCTCAGAGGTGATCCACCAAGGAATAATAAGAATTCAAGAAGATGGGGTGTTTGGCTAAACCCTAGTTTTTCTATCTCTATAGAAAAGGTGTACTCTCCCAACAAATTGGAATTATTACGTGTGTTGTGTAAAAAGTCAACAACCCCACCACCCATAATAAGACTCCTCTTATTTATAGATGTGGGCAACCCATCTTAACAATTAAGGAATTGGGTTTTATTTAATTAATTAAATTATTTTAATTAATTAAGCTCCCTAATCTAATTAGGGATAATTAATTAAACTCCTTTAACTAATTTTCCTTCCTAATCCAATTAGGAATAAATGAGAGTACTTATATTAAATTAATTCCTAAACTCTTTTAGAAATTAAAATAATAATAATTGTAATAATATTAATAAGACTCCTCTTATTAATTTATATTTAATATTTCTAAAATATTAAATAATAAATATTAAGCTATTTAATTTATTCTATCACCATAGATTAAATTAAATATACTTAACATATATATTATTACGATTATGCCATTAACTTCTTAAATAATTATTCTTCCTTTTATGGTGTGACCCTTTAGGTTCTCCATATTAAATAGGTTGTGAATAAATCAATTAGAACAATTCTAATCTTATTTAAATAAATAAATTAAACAATTAATTTATTTAAATAATATTTATTCTACAATAGGGATAAGCCTCCCTAGCGATCAAGCGACTTTCCAGATAATATAGATTTCAACATTAATCATAAAAGAACCTTTGAGTAAATAGTTACTGCATAATTCAATCCTTCCACCATACAATGTCCCAATTAAATATAAGACATGGAATTTTCATCAAGTCTTATTTTATTTAATTATATGTATTTTCGATCCTTAAATGCACAACACCAAATAATGCAAATTAGAAACTCCTTTCTAATTTCATTTCGCGCCGCCAAGGACTCTTTGGGTTGTCATTTATCGAATCACATAGGACATTTCTCTTCTTTTATTAGAAGTGGTAGATTCTTTATTGATCATACATTATCTCCATGTACAACTTATTATACCCAAGCATACCCTTTGATATACCCTAAGGGTCTTAAGGAATAAGTCAAAGTATAACTCATCATACACAAGATACTATGATGATCTCAAGTCCAAGGATCACTTCAGACTACTATCACTCTGAGAATTCCTATTGACAGCAAATAAAACTCCATTAGGTATTCCTTAGCGAGCCACGTTCAATTGAACTTATTCTCTAATAAGCACCTACATACTTGCTTTAGTGTCTCCACACAAATGATCATGAGATCAATCATCCTCATCCAATGAGCAAGCAACGTATGTACCAATCTATCCGGATTCACTAATCCCCAATTTAGTAATCCAATGATTGGGAACTATTTTAGTTTTAAGCTTTCTAAGAATTTAGATCTCATTAGAATGATTATCATCATTATTCTAAAAGCATTGCTTAAAACTATGGGTTTATCACATATTATAAAACAAAGATCATGTAGATAATTAAAAGTCTTTAATAAATTAATACTTTTTATTAATAAATGAATAAGATTGTTACAAAGTATATGCTTTATCATCAAACATGATTGGCTTGTGTGCATACTACTTTCACATAGTTATAAGTAATCTTTCAACTTAAACTTTAACAGTCATAAGACTATAGGGACTCCTCGTACTTAGGGTGATCAACCCTTCGTACAATGTATTGTGCACAAACATCTCAACGCCTCCGCGTAATCCCCTATAAAAGGGTTGTTCATCTCAACTTTTAAACATCTGAATCCGCACCAAAATAATTTGGTTTGGCATAACTTCTCAAGAAACACATGCATTTCATTAACATCTTTCAATATTCGTCTAGCTGAATCAAATAGCATAGACTTCTACAACAATTCGGACATCAATCAAAATATACATATATATATATATATATATATATATATATATTCTCATATCTTAAAGAAATCTCAAAAAAAAAATTTATGACGTCGTGATACCGCACTGTATTTACAGTCCGTTTGAGGATTCCGTCATTTGGTGATTTAATCATACTACATCCTACCATAGTGGGTTGACGATCATTAGATCACATCCAACATTAAGTAATACTGCATTGATGACTCCATCGTTTTTATCATCTCTGCACCAGGTTCCATGACACATTGATGATATAAAAATACATTTTGATATATTTCAAATCATTTTTGTCTAGCTGAAGCAATTAGCATAGACATACGAATAACGGTATTATTTTTAAAACTCATTGGTTTCATCATTTGATCCTATGTTTTTCAAGAAAATAGAAGTGCAAACATCAACACGAAGTCAATAAATTTAGAAAGTCTAGCATAGCTAGTAGATTTAGAATATCCAGGTATCCATCAACTTCAATCTTTACTTCATTACTTTATTATTTAATCATTCTATCAATCTTCAACTTCATCAATGCTCTCTATACTATAACTGTTTTCTACCCAAAATAGTTCATCAAACTTACCGCACATTAGAAATCCAGGAACTTGCCACAATAATATGAGTTTAAGAACTTGTCCTAGTCAGACCATAGGCGTCCATTCGCTGAGGAGTTCAAAACATATCATATTATTATGAGTCACGAACTTACCATATGCATTGGTTTTAAGAACCACACCTAATCCTAATAATAACTTACTAATCTTAATAGTTTCTAACTATCAAACATACACATTAGAAAAGAATCACATTTTCGCCACATATATATTTATAGCGCGACACCAACATTCCAATGATTATCAATGTGATAAACTGAGTGCAAGCACAAAACCCTCGCCCATACAAAGATTTGTACAACTCAGCCATCACATGAGTGCTCAATTGAAATCCCACCTAACTCTATCTTACTCTTAACTTGCTCTCTTCTTTTTTTTTGCTAAATTTGTTTGTATATTAAATGCAAAAAACTTTGGATATTACAATAAAGATCAGAGCATAGTCCACTTCTCCCGATGAGTTATCTTGTACTATTTCATAGTACACCATCTTCATAGCATTATGCCATAATTATTCAAACATTACAGACCATCTTTCTTTTATAACTTAAACAGATCACGTCGTGATCTTATTCAATAATCATCACCCTTAAAATTCTTTTCTTAACTCGTGATCGTTTAGTTTTACGATTCCGTTTCTTTCCTTTCATTTACGACATTATTCGTTATCTTGGCTATTGGAGTTAGGTAACTCCCATTTCTTATCTACATATCTCTCCAAGATTCTTCTTTGAATCTTCTTGTTTATATAACAATTCATGTTTTAAGAATTTCCAACTTCATTTATATTGTTCAACATTTCATTCAAGTTCTACATTTTCATCATACGTAACCATTTTCTAGACATGGTACACCTCGAGTCTCTACCAGTTTCAATATGGTACGCAGAGTGGTTTCCCACAAACAACCAACAAACAAGGTTCCGAGTTGCTAGTTCGTATATACCTTCGCTCTATGAAGGAATCGTTTAGCCCAGATATCATACCTCAACTACTAAAGAGTACAACTGTACCATACTCAACTATAACTTTTCATTCTTAACTTCCTTACCAATCTCTTCTTATAGACATTGTCTATTTATTATCATCTTACATTCTTAATATTGGAGTTGGGTAACCCCACATTCATATTCCTTATAACTCTGTGAGATTCTTCTTTGAATCCTTTCACGCATGTTTTAATCCCTTCTATATAAATTTCTTAAATTATGTTTTATTGTTCAAACTCTTCTTGAGCTTATTCTTTCATTATCTTCACCTTCCTTCTCTAAGGTTATAGCCTACGCTACTCCTACCTAAGGTTTATAACCTACAACTTTGATACCAACTGTAACAACACCAAAATTCATACAATTTAATTTTCTTCTTCGGTCGTTAACAATACAACTTTAATCAATCTTTACATCATTATTCAATATTAAAATCACTAAAAATGCGGAATATTTAAAACTTTTATATATTTCCTTCTTTATTGCCCTAAATCGCAACCTTTACATTACATCTCTTTGATTCAAATTTATATCATGAATCGTTACAACAAAATGACTATACAAATTCTTACATCATAAATAGATATCCATATACACCAGATAGCTCAACTTACAATTCAACAACATGTTATATTTAAAATATTACATACATTTCCCATAAAACATAAGTAATCTTCGTGAATATGGATCTCTATAACTCACGTAGCACATATTCTTACCTTATAACTTTAACCTGCAAAAATGGTTATTTGTAAGGTTGAGCTAAAATGATGTACAAAATCTAATCTAATTTTTCATGCATCACATAACACATAATAACATGCTCAACATATAACATACATGCTACAATTCATTTAACAAGTATAAAGATTTAGTACTTACTCAATCAGCATGCTTTACTAAATCAATGTAGTCATAAGTTGACTTTAACATTTCATACATTCAACATATATATAAGATAGATCATGCTCTTTGCAATAAAGATTTAAAACAGTTAATCACCGATTCACATAGAAAATAGGAACTGAAAGATTTGCATGATTCGTAGTTTATGAACTACGACTTAACTACTTAATGCGTATGTGCACTTCGTGTATTCCTACATAGTTATATAATCATGGATTCACATCCATTAGTCATATATTTCATACATTCTTAATATAATAGTAACGTTACATTGTTTCCTAATTACGTTTGTAAAACCTACCTTTCAATTTCTCATCATGCTCTTAGAATAGCTAAGTATGTATAGGTATACCTTAACAACTCATACTTACATCAACATTCATATATATCATTCACACACTTGACTCACTATGTGTTCGACACATATTTAAAGTTCATAGATACGCGATCTACATCGTTCTTACATTTTACAAACTTTAATAAAATTTAACAATTTGTGTTTTATATAACCATTACATGATCTCATGCTTAAACATCATCTATGTTAAGTATTATAGCTTTAGACAATCATTACACATATGCTTTAAGGTTCAGATCAAAGTTAAAAAATGGGGCATCATTGCCGCCGTAAGGCGTAATTCTTATTTGTCCCCCGCCGGACTAAAGTTGAGTATTTTCTGGTTTCATCTTGGTTCTTAGCATGTATAACTGTTAACACGTATCTTACCCACATGTTATGAGGTCTTAGCCCAAGTTTGGTGCCTCTTGTATTTACCTTAACTTGTTTTACACTTTATAGCTTTATTGCTATTTATTTCACGGCTAAGTAAATTCATACAACAAGGTCCTAACTATATGACCACCAACGAGGTTAAACAAATTTCAATATATATGCTTACATGTAATCATATGACTAACATGGTTTATGACTTAAAATCTTACTTTAAGACATGTATAGTTCATAGTATGTATATCTAATAATGTGCACGTATCCATCATGTCTAAAGGCATAAAAGTCTTATCATGTTTGCACATATATGCCATGTTTAAAGACCCAAAAGTTACTAGTATGTCATCCTACAAGTTCAGAAGTTTAGACAACACAATGCTCATGAATAATGTTTTCAAAACGGCTAAGTTTCTTTTCAAAACACATACCAAGTCATGCTAATGATTTCTATTATGAGCAAGGAAATCTTATATTTCATGTATAATATCATGCATTTTCATGTTACATCACTTAGAATAACATATTCCATCGTCGGGAGCGCTATACTTGCATATGTGCTCGCTCGACGCTCTCCGATTGCCTCCAAATACATAACAGTCACAAAGATGACTATTTTGACTATTCCTAACGACCTCAAATTGAAAAACGTAAAGCACAAAAGTTGTAGGTCTATTTGTCCTCGTTCCGGATCATCTTGAATCACCTCAATCGGAGTTTCTATGAAAATGTTATGCTTAATTTTTCGCGCAACAGTCAAAGCAATCAAGCGTTATCGATGCGTGCAGTGCATTGTTGCCCTAATTGACCTTGAGGCGGCTAGCTTGTTTGTGCCCCAAGTCATAGAACAAGCCCTCAGGCTCTGCTCTTCGCGATTTCACAGACCCTTACTCCTTCCAATGATCATAACATGAGTTATACTCATCTAATTCAGTCCATTTTCGATTCTATACAAAACTCATAAAACTACAATATACCAAATACCCATCAACTAACATAAACATTAACTAACCTTAATATGAATTTACAACTCATGTTCATTCTAATTGTTCATGTTTTGACAATTTAGCGAATTCGTTCACTACGAATTCGTTTCTCAACCATTTCGATTCATTCAACTTTCGTTATTTTCGTAATTCAACATACTAACAACATATATCATCAATTTAATATTATATCATGACTTCATCATAAATTTTTATTCCAAAACAAGCCCTATATATATATATATATATATATATATATATATCAATAAAACTCAATTTCTTCATTCTAAATCATGTTTTCATGGATTTGATTTCTGAAAATCATTTCTAGACAACAACTAAATGATTATAAACATCTAACAACATATATATATAACATATTTAGTAATTCATCCAACTAAATTTTCAAATTTAAAGGATAACTCAAGAACACCCAAACTAAGAAGAAACTAGGTTATTTACCTCTTCATTCTTGTTTAGCTTTGTTAGGAGATGTTAGAGAATTGCTACTTCCTTCTTCTTTTCAAGGATTTTTCTTCCAATTGCCTCTCAATTACTCTCTAGAGTTCTCTCTTCCTCTGTATTTTCTCTTTTAGCTTTAGCATTTAGGCTTTAGGAACAAAACACGTAACCTTAATATAACCGATATAAACATAATGCGTATACATTATGGCCTATTAGTTACAATAACAAAGGGTCACTAGGCCATGTTTGGCTAGCACCCAAAATATCCTTTTTAATTTAATTTTTTTTTTACAATCCTTCTTATCATATGATACGCTTGTCACACCCATTAACTATTTGAATTGAATTAATCTCAATTCATTAATAAATCCAATTAAACCTTACTAATAAAATTATAGCTTCTATTTAGCCAATATAATTATAATTTTATTTAACAATCATTAATCCTCTAATTTAATTACTTAATTAAATTAGAAAATCACCAACACATTAACGTAATTAATATGCACAAATTATAAAATTATTTATCATCAATTTATTTAATATCATCATAATTAAATAAATTATTCCATAATAATTTCCATTGAATATTTATTTTAATCAATAAATATTTTAACTAAAATACTTATTTTACTTGATAAATATTTTAATTATTTACGATCTCACAATCATAACATATTAACATATACATTTATATGTAACATAAATTACTCTCTCATATCATAATAAGAATTTTATTTATTAAATTCTTATTTTAATAATTTTCAAAAATTCGGGTTATCACACTTGAAACTATATAATTGGTATCACTATTCTAAGGAATTTTATTATGTTAACATTTATATAACGCAGTAAATAAAACCATAATAAAATCATTCATTTATTCAATTAAATATAATATCAAAATGTTAAGCAATTATATCAAATAATTGGCCTCTAGGGCACAAACTCTAATAGTCTCCCACTTGCACTAGAGCCAATCACTCATGTATCTAATACCCATGGAACTAGTGTGACCTTCGTGCTTCTGCTGTGACAAAGCCTTGGTCAGTGGATCTGCAACATTATCATCTGTTGGCACTCTTCCTATATGTACATCTCCTATATCAATGATTTCACGGATGATATGGTACCTCCTTAGTATATGCTTGGATCGTTGGTGAGATCTGGATTCCTTTTCATGTTCAATGGCTCCATTATTATCACAGTATAGCTTAACTGGATGAACAATGGTTGGAACAACACCAAGTTCAGTGACAAACTTTTTAATCCATATGACCTCCCTGGCCGCACTACTAGTTAAGCGAATATACTCACCTCTGTTGTTGAATCGGCATCGCCATCTCTTGCTTGAACTCTTCCATTAAGGAATGTCATTCTAATAATTAATATGTCATCAACATATAATACTAGGAATACAATGTGACTCCCACTAACCTTCTTATATACACAAGGTTCATCTTCATTTTTATAAAGCCAAACTCTTCGACTGCTTCATCAATCGAAGATTCCAACTCGAGAGGCTTGCTTCAATCCATAAATGGATCGATCGCATTACATACCTTTCGGCATCCCTTTGGAGTGAAAAAACCCCTCGAGTTCTTGTTGGGTAAAATCTAATTAATAAATACGTGGTCAACAAGTAATAAAGTGAAAGTAGAGTATCATTCTCACGAGGAATTGTTTAATAAAAATCATCAAGTACTAACCCTTAACCAACTCAATCTTATTTAAACGAATGAATTTCAATTTATAAGTAACTAATTCTAATTACCACTAGTTAAATTAAGATTACGGAGATTTACGATCAGAACTTCACTTATTGCTTCATTTAAGTTAACACACTTCTCATCAATTATTCTCTATCCCGAATTGTATATCAAGAACACTAAAGCAGAAAAAACCACCTCTCGATGCATAATACACATACTCACTTAAATACACAGATGATAGAATTAAGCAAGACAGACTAATTAACTAATCCACTATATCTCTATGTGAATTACAATTAAAAAGGATTTAAAGCACAAGTTCTCTATAAGATTACATATGGTGTAAAGGCATATCTCTATCTTAAACACGAATCATGAATTTCATCTATGCAGAAATCACAAACATATGCTATCATGGTAAGATTTAAATCAATACTTCATCTCTCGAGTTCATATAGATTATCACGGTAATTGTTAACTAGGCAATTAAGCAATTAAGTCCAAATCACAATAGACAATCCTCACAATAGAACATAATAATTGATAGCAAAGCATATTAAAATAAACTACACAATAAGATCCATTGTAATCTCAAACAAAGAATTAGTTCATGATTATTGAATTAAAACTAAGAATCCACAATTGAATAAACAATAAAAGACAAAGATAGAAGAAGATGAGAAGATAGAATCTATTGTCAGTAGATTTGAAGCTCCCTCCTCGCTCCTACTTTGAATCTTCAATGGTGTCCAAGTTGCTTCGATCTCCAAATCTAACAAGAACTAGTGTTTTGATATAATTTACTCTAATCTAATCTAATGGAATCCTTTCTCTAATTTAATCTCCCATAATCCTTGTGACTCTCCTCCTCTTATAAGTCTCTTCATATGTCTTTAAGTCCTCTTGGAAGTCCTCTTAGAAGTCCTTGAGTCAATCGGATTGAAACAATCCTTCTCGGACTCAAATTTGACCAAAATTCGTATTTTCTGGGCATACCCCCACCCCGGCGGGGGTCTATGCTTGTAAAGGGCCCTCCCCGGCGGGCTAGGGACCTGTTTTGTAGCATGTCTGCCCACCCCGGCGGGGGTTTTGTGAAGGAACTTTTTCTACTCTAACTTCCTTTGGGAAAATGACCATAACTTCTTCGTCTGAACTCCGATTTTGATTATTCAAGATGTTCCGAAAAGAGGAGACGTAGGTCTACAACTTTCATGCTTTGAGTTTTTCAAAATAAAGACTGGAGCAATGTTGAAAGTGGCTCTGAAGTGGCTGCTATGTAAATGACCACCCGAAACAGCGACGTTCGACGTCCGTTGGTATAAATGTCATAACTCTTGCATCCGAACTCCGATTGGAATGATTCAAGTTGTTTCGGAAAGCTAAGAAGAAGCTCTACAATATAATCCAAGTTCCAAGCCAAAAACATGAAATGAACATGAAAGCCCAAATTATGTCCGGATTACTTTTCTTTGCAGTTTCATACCAATTCTATGCAATCACAGATCCCAAGCTTATAATCTACAAAACGAACACAAAATGCATGAAATGTAACTAAGAAATATGATATTAAGAAAATAATTCAAGTAACAGATACTGGATAAGTCGGAATAAAATCTACTTATCAAATACCCCCAAACTTAAACCTTTATTTGTTCTCAAGCAAAAACACTAAACAACAATGCTATGCAATGCAACTAATCTACATGCCTACGAATCCAGCAGTAATGACAGAAACAAGTCTATTCAACTGGCCTTGGAGAAATCAAGTAAACATGATAATACATCATATCAAAACCAATCAATAACTTCTTAATCAATCATCAAATCTTAGTATCATTATCATAATAATATAGTGTGTGTGTGTGTGCTCCACAACAATGTTAAGCGATATAAAATCAATTTTAACACATAACAAGTCTCTTGAAGGCATCATACGATTGTAAACTCAAGAAATCCAAAAACAAGCTAGATTCAACTAAAATCAAACAATTATCAATATCACGGGTCAACATGAGATACTTATGCTTTATTTTTCATCTACGGGGGCTTTTTGCTCTTATTTCCCATTTTATTTATTCTTTTTTTTCTTTTTCTTTTTGGATAGTGAGTGCGTGTTACGCTCCATCTCACACATGTGTTTATGAGTAGTGCATTTCACGCTTCTTCTCGACCCACCACATGACTCAATTTATTCAACTCAATATCTTTTTTTAGAAGCTTATATACCCCTTTTTTTCCCCAAACTTAGGTTCTTGCCTAATTCTTTGCCTTCACTGCCTATTCTTATCATTCTCTTATTTAAACTAGCATTATCCTTTAGAGGTCCTTTATGTATCAATTTAAACTCAATCATTCAACATGTTGTTTTTACTGTGTTATCCTTATTATACCAGTTTCAAACAGAAAAAGACTCAATTCATAACAAGAAATCACATCAAAGCTCTAATGGTCAGTACTATACTTGTCTACCCAATTCCAATCTCATCATTAGCCAAAATAAACTTAAACTTTCAAACAGATGGACTCATGCAAGATGAACATAGTAAATAATTATTATTTTTGATTTTTTATTTTTTTTAAGAAAGTGAATGCAAAAACTAAATGTAACTATATGAACTACAATGTAAATAACTAATTATATGCAATACAACACTAAAATGCCCCCAAACTTAAACTAGACATTGTCCTCAATGGTTGAAATAGAAAAAAGTAAAGCAGAGGACTTCCCTGAAAATATAGCAATCCTCCTCCTTGTCCGCTAAGTTTGGAGAATAGATTAGGCGCATGGAACGAATTGTGCACCACACTCGAATTTGACTTGACTAACCTTTTCATAATCTTTTGTCTATCCATTGAACCTATAATACCTACACTGAAGAGAGATAACATGGATTAGAATAACACTTGGATTGGTAAGAGAACTTAATAAGCAAATTAATTCATATCTACTAAATAAACTATTAAAGAAAATAAATAGAAAAATTCCTAGGTTGCCTCCCAGTTAGCGCTTGAATTATAGTCTTTCAGCCTGACTTTGTCTGGTCAACGCTATCCAATTCCTCTTCGATAATTGAGGAACCCTCCATCCATCGGAAATAATGTAGCTTTTGGTAGGTTCCCAATTATGATAGCCATTGCTTTAAAGTCACCTAGCATGTTATGATTCGGTATGATCTCAATAAAGAATGTCCCACAGCTAGGTGTTTTCTCCATTGTGTATGTGATCACTTTGGGGCATGGAAGCTTGTCACACACAATGGGCTCTTCGTCTATATTCTCTCTCTCATCCCACCATGGATTCAAAATTGTACTCGCTCTTTTGTCATCAAGAGCTTCCCCGACGACATGACTACCAAGTGGGCATGCTTTTGCAAATATGACTGACTCTTTGATCTTTGGTGGAGACCCATTTAGATCTTCGTCGACCTCTATTTCATTATCCCCAATTGTCTCCACACTTTCGATATCTTGTGGCTCATCCAGTTGCATATTTGGTTTGGGTTCTCCGTCAATTTCTTCATTCATGTCATAAAGCCAAGTATTTAGAGGAAGGTTTCTTATGGCTTTGGTCATTTGCTCTATCTGATCCATAAGATTTTAAATTGACCTCGCTTGATTACTCATCTTCTCCTCATTTTTTGCTACGAACTTGGAAAATAATTCCTCCAACCTTGAATTATCCGTCTCTTGTGACACTGGAGGTGGACATGAAAATTCAGGTGTGTATGATGGATTTAGAGCGTAATGTTGGTCATCATAATTATAGCTCCATCAAAAATTCGAGTGATACCCCCAATCTTGGTAATAGTTAGGATCAACATAGTTATTAAGGTAATCACCACTATATTGTACCGGTTCAAAACTGACGGTGCATTGATGACTTTGATGGTTGCCAACACAATAGTCACACGTAACTACCATCCTTCGCCTCTGTTGGGCTGCGATAACCTCAAACGTCTTTGAATTTGCCTCAATTTGTACTGACTCTACGCAAAATGCATCAAAGTCCATCAATCCCTAATTCCCTTGGTTGAGTCATGTTCGTGTATGGCCATTGATACGCAAAGTCATCCATGGTACCTGAAAAGAGAGAAATATAGGAAGAGAATTAAAAATAAAAATGTTTAAATTAAGACTAATTTGATTGAAATTAATATTGGTAAATAATTATTAAATTAATTCCCGACAATGTACGCGCAAAAACTTGTTGGGTAAAATCTAATTGCACTGACGTGCAAGTATATCGTGGTCAACAAGTAATAAAGTGAAAGTAGAGAGTATCGTTCCACGAGGAATTGTTTAATAAAAATCACTAAGTACTAACCCGTAACCAACTCAATCTTATTTAAATGAATGAATTTCAATTTATAAGTAAACTAATTCTAATTACCACTAGTTAAATTAAGATTACGGAGATTTAAGATTAGAACTTCACTTATTGCTTCATTTAAGTTAACACACTTCTCATCAATTATTCTTTATCATGAATTGTTAATCAAGAACACTAAAGAAGATAAAACCACCTATCGATGCATAATACCCATACTCACTTAAATCCACAGATGATAGAATTAAGCAAGACACCCTAATTAACTAATCCACTATATCTCTATGTGAATTACAATTAAAAAGGATTTAAAGAACAAGTTCTCTATAAGATTACATATGGCGTAAAGGCATATCTCTATCCTAAACAGGAATCATGAATTTCATCTATGCAGAAATCACAAACACATGCTATCATGATAAGATCTAAATCAATACTTCATCTCTCGAGTTCATATAGATTATCACGATAATTGTTAGCTAGGCAATTAAGCAATTAAGTCCAAATCCCAATAGACAATCCTCATGATAGAACATAATAATTGATAGCAAAGCATATTAAAATAAACTACACAATAAGATCCATTGTAATCTCAAACAAAGAATTAGTTCATGATTATTGAATTAAAACTAAGAATCCACAATTAAATAATCATTAAAAGACAAAGATAGAAGAAGATGAGAAGATAGAATCTATTGTCTGTAGATTTTAAGCTCCCTCCTTGCTCCTACTTTGAATCTTCAATAGTCTCCAAGTTGCTTCGATCTCCAAATCTAATAAGAACTAGTGTTTTGATATAATTTACTCTAATCTAATCTAATGGAATCCTTTCTCTAATTTAATCTCCCATAATCCTTGTGACTCTCCTCCTCTTATAAGTCTCTTTATATGTCTTTAAGTCCTCTTGGAAGTCCTCTTGGAAGTCCTTGAGTCAATCGGATCGAAACAAACCTTCCTCGACTCAAATTTGACCAAAATTCATATTTTCTGGGCATACCCCCCCCCAGCGGGGGTCTAGGCTTGTAAAGGGCCCACCCCGGTGGGCTAGGGGCCTATTTTGTAGCATGTATGCCCACCCCGGCAGGGGTTTTGTGAAGGAACTTTTTCTTCTCTGACGTCCTTTGGAAAAATGGCCATAACTTCTTTGTCTGAACTCCGATTTTTATTATTCAAGATGTTCCGAAAAGAGGAGACGTAGATCAACAACCTTCATACTGTGAGGTTTTTGAAATAAGTACTGGAGCAATGCTGAAAGTGGCTCTGATGTGGCTGCTATGTAAATGACCACCTGAAATAGTGACGTTCGACGTTCATTGGTACAAATGTCATAACTCTTGCATCCGAACTCCGATTAGAATGATTCAAGTTGTTTCGAAAAGCTAAGAAGAAGCTCTACAATGTAATCCAAGTTTCAAGCCAAAAACATGAAATGAACATGAAAGCCCAAATGATGTCCGGATTGCTTTTCTTTGCGATTTCATACCAATTCTTTACAATCACAGCTCCCAAGCATATAATCTACAAAACGAACACAAAATGCATGAAAAGTCACTAAGAAACATGAGATTAAGCAACTAATTCAAGTAACAGATATCGGATAAGTAGGTATAAAATCTACTTATCAGTTGTGTCATATACACATCCTCAAGGAGATTTTCGTTAAGGAAAGCAGTTTTGACATCCATCTGCCAGATTTCGTAATCATAAAAGGCATCAATAGCAAGTAAGATCCTGATGGATTTAACCATTGCCACTAGAGAGAAGGTTTCATCATAGTCATAACCTTGAATTTGTTTGAAACCTTTTTGCTACCAGTCAGCCTTTATAGGTTTGTACATTACCATCCATGTCGGTTTTCTTTTTGAAAATCAACTTTACCCAATTGGTTTTACCCCTTCAGGTGGATCAACTAAAGTCCATACTTGGTTAGAATACATGGAATCCATCTCAGATTTCATGGCTTCAAGCCATTTCTCTGAATATGGCCCATTCATAGCTTCTTGGTAGGAAGCAGACTTATCCTGATCTATGAGCATCACATCGCCGTTTTGAGTCACAAGATATCCATAATATCTCTCAGGCACTTGGCGTGTCCTACCAGATCTACGAATGCCTTGTGTAATTTGAGCAGGTTCACTTTCCACAATATCTTGTGGTTCCTGCTCACATTCCAACTCAGGTTCAATGATATTTTGTGGTTCTCAAATTTCTTCGAGTTCTACTTTCCTCCCAATGTTTCCTTTAGAGACAAATTCTCTTTCTAGAAAAATACCAGTTCGAGCAACAAACACTTTATTCTCAGAAGGTTTGTAGAAATAATACCCTTTTGTTTCCTTTGGGTATCCCACAAAATTACATTTTTCAGATTTGGGTCCGAGCTTGTCAAAATCCAGACGTTTAACAAACGCCTCGCAACCCCAAATCTTCATGAATGATATACTAGGACGTTTCCCAATCCACATCTCATATGGTGTCTTCTGAACCATCTTTGTAGGAACTCAGTTAAGTGTGAATGCAGCTGTCTCTAGGGCATGACCCCAGAAGCTTATTGGAAGATCCGCATGACTTATCATTGATCGTACCATGTCCAACAAGGTGTGATTCCTCCTCTCAAATACACCATTCCATTGTGGTGTTCCAGGTTGAGTAAGCTGTGATATAATACCACACTCCTTTAGCAGGTCATCAAAGTCTTAGCTTAAGTATTCACATCCTCGATCGGATCAAAGGGCTTTTATGCTTTTGCCAAATTGGTTTTAAACTTCATTCTTGAATTCCTTAAATTTTTCAAAGGATTCGGATTTGTGTCTCACAAGATACAAATATCCATATCTACTGAAGTCGTCAGTAAATGTAATGAAGTAATAAAACCTACCTCTTGCTAACGAACTCATGGGTCCACATACATCACTATGTATAAGTCCCAATACATCGCTAGCCCGTTCACTGTGTCCAATGAAAGGGGCTTTAGTCATCTTGCCTGATAAACAAGACTCACATTTCTCATATGATTTAAAATCAAATGAATCCAAGAAACCATCTTTATGGAGTTTGGATATGCGTTTCTCATTTATATGGCCTAAACGACAGTGCTAGAGATATGTCGGATTTAAATCATTTGATTTGAATCGTTCTGTATTTATGTTATAGATATGCATTTCTAAATCAATAATATAAAGATCGTTAAATAATTATGCAACACCATAACAAATGTCATTTAAGTAAAACAAACAATGATTGTTCTTTATTATAAATTAAAAACCTTTCTTGTCCAAACAAAAAACAGAAATAATGTTTTTGCTTATAGCAGGCACATAATAACAATCCTCTAATTCTAATACTAGCTCAGAGGATTAAGATAAATGATAAGTTCCTACGGCTAGTGCAACAACTTTTGCTCCATTCCCGACTCGTAGGTCAACCTCTCCTTTTGCCAAAGTCATACTCCTTTGAAGTTCCTGCACATTAACACAAATGTGAGAACCACATCCAGTATCCAATACCCATGATGTAGAAGTAGACAAGTTGACTTCTATAACATATATACCTGAATCAGAAGTCGCATTTTCTTTCCTTTTCTTCACATCTTCCAAATATGCATGACAGTTCCTCTTTCAGTGTCCAGGTTTTCCATAGAAGTGACACTCACCTTCTTTAGCCACCCCACCTTTAGGTTTTAAAGCCTGTTTGGTTTTGGAATTGGGTTTGGCAAAAGATTTAGATCCTATCTTCTTCTTGCCTTTCAAATTTCCCTTAGCATTCCCCTTTTGCACCATCATTATGGGAGCGGGTCCTGCCTTTTTCATGTTGTTCTCGGCAGTTCTTAACATGCTCAACAACTCAGTAAGTGGTTTCTCAATTTCATTCATAAGATAGTTCATAACAAATTAAGAGTAGCTGTTGTTCAAAGATTGCAAAACAAGAATAGTTTGGGCTTCCGGAGTGATTGAAAAACCCAACCTATCAAGATACTCAATATACCCAACCATTTTTAGCACATGTGGACCAACTGGATCACGTTCACCCATCTTGTAGTGATACAACACCTTGCTTTTATCATACCTCTCATGTCGAGCATGCCCTTCAAATAATTTCTTGAGATGCTCGATTATCTCATAAGCATCCATCAACTCATGTTGCTTCTGAAGCTCAGCGTTCATGGTTACTAGCATGAGACAACTCACGTCCAGAGCATCATCTTGATGCTTCTTGTAAGAATTATGCTCGCACACGGTGCGTGGATACGGTGTCTTTGCGGGGAATGGGCCCATCAAGGACATATAGCTTGCGCTCTTGTTTGAAGACAATCCTCAAGTTCCTATGCCAGTCAAGGAAATTAATTCCAGTCAGCCTGTCCTTCTCAAGGACTGATCGTAGTGAAAGACTACTTGTGTTGTTGTTGTTTGCCATTGATATCTACAATTTATAAGTGCAAAAAAATAATAAGTCAAATTGCAAAGTTGATATTATGTAATTGATAATAGTATATTCAAAATATACCTCCCACTATTTTATTTAAATTAGTAGCCCTCACCATTAATTTGAAAAATATTTTCTATTAAATCATTCTAGTGAGACAAGATCAATATTTCATTATGCCTTAAGTTAGCGTTGGCTATTCTCTCAAATCATAATTATTTAGGTAGACAACCCCTTGTCAATTATATCATATATAACTCCTGGATAGTTTGGTAAACAACATTTGTTTCTAGTCCATCTTATGGTACCTACCAAACTCAATGCCTCTAAGTCCACAATCCTATTGAGATAACTTAGTTAAGTCGGGCCCAATGATTTTAACAGTTTGGATATCACAATTATCCTATCGCATCTTACCTAGATAAATAGGGTACTTTGCTTTGGCAAACCTATATCCATTGATCAAGGTCTTAATGAGTGTTATTCATTGGAAGGCATATGATTTAGACTTAATAATTTATTAAGGGATTTTATAAATTAATTTAGATCTCACCAATTTTAATCTTATTAAGAATGCACATTATTTATCACATCATATCGTATACAAGCATAAATAAAGTGCAAAATTAAATGTGTCACAGTTATGGCCCAATCCACTGTCAATCTTTTCAAGTTAATGAAAGATTGAAGGTCAATCTAAGTTGGTAAAAGATCTCAAAATAGTAGCTTCCTTGGATCTTCCTCATCCAAGTGCCTCCTCTCCATCATCATCTTTCCATCGTGTTCTCCATCTTGTCATCTTCATCGATTATAGATTATTACATGACATAAAGAAACCCCGAGTTACATTCGAGGGGATTTAGATGAGAAGAGAATATTATATTAGAATTTATAGAAAGGCACGACATGCAAGCTGTATTTCAAAACCAAAAACCATTTACCTATGGGTCAAAAGGCCATAACTGTACACCATGCATATCACAATAAGCACATAACAGTTTATATATAATTAAAGAAAACTATATCTAACATATTGGGATCAGGACCATCGTACGCTACGATGGGGGGCGGTGGTCTGGCTGTATTGTAGAATTTTTCCATATGAAACTCTGAAACAATTCCAGAATCATATCAAATCCGCCATAACACACACAATAACAGTACACCCAGAACATATCATAAATGTCCAGTTTCAATTAATCATATTAATACGAATCTTCATGCTTCTAATCCAATTAGAACAGAAGTTGTATTGTTATTCCACCTTCAATTATGATTAACATAACATCATATACATGCATATATATTACAGATATAAATCAAAATACCAGAATATGGATAAAGCAGAATATCATATATTCAATATCAGATCGGTAAACATGCATCATCATATATCATATATATCGAATACAATTAAAATGCGTAATCTGAATTAATCATTTTCGCAAGTAGCTCTGATACCACTGTAGGGATTTTGGCATAAAAACTCAGCGAAAAATATAAATTATAAAGCCAAATCCGAAACCCTAAATATAGGATCCATGCGAAAACATAATAATTCAGTGTTTAGATATTATACCGATTATAGAATTTTTCGAAACCTTGAATCTCCACCATGATTCCTCACAGATTAACGCCTCTCTACGGTATTCACACGAACGCACGCTTGCCAACCGTCACAAAATTACGCAATAATAAAGGAGTCATGGTACTAGCCACAAAAGGAACAGGATTTTCAAAAACTTTTTCTCTAGTTTCTCTTTAAGAGCGGCTAGAGTTTTTAGGTTAATGATAATCCCTAATATGGCTGCTACATATCATATATATAGCGATTAAAAAGAATTAATCAAAAACCTAATTTAATTAAAATAAAATCTGAATTTATATATATATATATATATATCTTAATTAAGTCTTACTTAATTAATATACCCATATATATAAATTATCCTATTAAATTAAATTCATAATTTAAATATTATCAATCATATTGACATATTTAAATCTTTACAATATAAATTAATTCCCTTTTAATTACGTTCTATGTGTGTGACCCTATAGGTTATTATTACGTTGGCAATAATTTTAAATTCATATTATAAAATTATAAACAGTGAGCGGCATCTAGTAATGTATCACTGCTACCAAAGTAATAATAAGATCGATAATTCGATGCAACCTTTTTGTGACCAATGTTCACATCCTACAAAAGAGGGGGGTCTTTGGTTAAAAAATCTCTTGGATTAGAATAAAGCCCTCATGCTCCTTCACCTGCTGCATATCATCCAACCATCTCCTACATCTCTTTGGGCTATCTGGACCAAAACTACCATCTTAAAAGGCAAGTCCATCTAGCAAATCCCCTCCCCTTCTGACTGCTCTTGGATATGGAAACAGGTTCTAAAGCTAAGACCCCTTGCGATGCAACACTTAAAGTATTTTGTTGGTCCTGGGCACAATGTTAATCTCTAGTATGACCCTTGGCTTAATGGCTCAACCATAAATCCTAGTCCCAGTCTAATCTCAAAATTCGGACTCCCTCACTCAGCCACAGTCAGCTCTATTCTTATTAACTCAACCTAGGTTCTTCCTCAGAGCAACCACCATGATGTCATTATGCTTAAAAGACGTCTCTCCTCTTTTCCCCCTCCCAACAGCATTAGCACTGACTCCATTAAGTGGGAAACTTGGGATATTACAACAATCAAAGCCAAGAACTTATGGGAAAGCATCAGTTCACGGCTTCCGACTGTCTCTTGGCATAATATAATCTGGAATGGGCTGCATGTTCCTAGATACTCCTTCATCACATGGCTCGGTATACTCAAGCGCCTGCCAACAAATGATCGCACGAGCCATTACTCTAGAACTTACTAGGACTGCCCTTTATGCCAATAACAGGCTGAAACCTTTGACCACCTTTTCTTCCAATGCAGGTTTTCCTCATGCATCCTACGACAGGTCCTAAACTTGGGGAAGTTCAGAAATGTTCTACTTACATGGGATAGCCTTATTGATTACTTAACCTCATTTCAAGGGCCCAAGCTCACAAGGAACATACTATGCTTATCTGTCACAATTTCTATATACAAAGTGTGGGAAGCCAGGAATGCTAGACTTCATGGACCAATCTCTGCTATTGCTCCTAACATAGCAACGGACATCATTCAGTTGATCAATGTCCGTCTCTCAACTTGTAAATCCTTTAATAGAGCCGCTAACCTTAGCCCATATTATTGTAATTGGCTAGTATAATTGACTGTTTCTTAGCAGTTTGGTTTTCATTTGTAGTTGGGATTTCTTTCCCCTTGTAGTACTCTGATCTAATGGCCTGTCACCAGATGAATCTACTAGATCCTGGGGTATGCCCCTTAGCCATTGTACAGTGTTTTTTTTATACAAACCAAGCTTAGCAAAAAAAAATGTAATTTAATCCTTTTAACCTTAATATCCTAGATTAAACTCGAGTCATGGAATATGTCATACTCTTCATAATTTAATCTGAGTTTTTCTTGATCAATGTTGGGTAAAATCAATACGCGCAAAACACGTAAGTATACGTGGTCAACAAGTAATATAGTAGTGAATAAAGTATCGTTCCCACGAAGATAAATTAGCAAGAAATTTAACTTCACAATTATCAATTATCTATTAATCCTAATTCTATTAAACTCTTCAATTCAATTGTTTAAAATTATAGAAACTAAATTAATAAATAAATAAACTATCACAAAACAATCACTAATATCAAAATCCGGAATTTTAAACAATTGATGGAGAATTAGACTTATGATTTCACCCTAAGCTTCACTCTGATTTTCAAACCTTTATTCCAACTCAATTTAATATCCCAGTTTATTAATCAAGAACACGAATGAAGTACTAGCCACCTCTCGATGCACTAATACCGTATTAACTTAAATCCACAATTAAGATAGAAATAAGTTAAACACCTAATTCAACCAACTAACTATATCTCTATGTAAACTAAAATTAAAGAAGGTTTAAGCATAAGTTCTCTATCCGATTACATGTGATATCAAGCATATCTCTACCTTAACAATAATCAAGAATTTGCTATTCACAAAATTCATGACACATGCTATATTAACTAGGTCTAGATTTGAATATCCTCTCTCGATTCCATTCAAATCCACAAGGAATTGTTGATCAAGCAATTCATAAATTCACACTCAAATTAACATAGATAAACTGAAAATATTTTATTGAACTGGAAATCAAAGTTATCAAATCATAGTTTCACCCAGAGATCCATCACAAGCCTAATAAGTGAATTAGTTCATAACGAATGAATTAAAAACTGAATAATCTAACGAAAACATCCCTGCAATTACAATTAAAAGACTAAATAGAAGAATAATTATGAACACCATTCACGTAGCCTAGAATTACAATCGTCACGAAGATCTCTTCAAATTACTCCTCCAAGGCTTGCAAGTCAAAATCTAGAATTTTTCTATGTATTATGCTTCTTGTGTTGTGTGATTTGTTGTTTGTAATGTAATCTCTAGCTCTCCCTTTGTTCTGGCCGAAGTCCCTCTTTATAAGAGTCCATGCACATCATCAAAGTCCCACAAACCAAGTCCCAGCAGAGTTCAAGGCTAACCAGGAGACTCCAGGAATCGACACCCCGCGCCGAATTGAAGTACAAAATAATTATAGCTCATTACGTGGTATGCTCCTTCGCTAAAGAAAAATTCCCATTTCATGCATTTTCCACTTTCGCTCCAAAAGACCACCTTTCTTCACCACTTGCCTCCATGGCCACCCTACACATATAAGAACATGAAACGAGTGAAAATGAACACAAAACAAGAAGATAACTACGAATTTAAGCTTGAAATGAACTTCAATTCGTGTATATTAAATCCACTTATCAAAATCCCCCAAACTTAAACCGTGCTAGTCCTCAAGCACAAAACAAACTACATGCTATGCAATGCAATGAAATGAAATAAATAAAATCTAAATGCCTTAGAATCCAACAACATCGCAGAAACTAAATTATCCCATTGGCCTCAGAGAAAACAAGCAACTCTACAATATGCATTACCAAAACCAATCCACGGTTTCATATTAATTCTCAAATCCTGAACAATTATCACTGATATAGTATGTGTGTGTGTGTGTGTGTGTGTTCAACATCTATAAAAACTGATACGGACTCCAATTCAACACATAAGTAATTTCTTAGAAGGAATCATACAGTGCAAACTTAAAAATGTCAAAAATAGGCATATTCCAACTAAAACTAAAACTACACAATACCAAATTCAAGGGTTCATACAGGGTACTGATACTTCTTTTATTTCATTTTTTTTTCACAGGGGCTTTTTGCTCTTTTCCCGTTTTATTATTATTATTTTTTTTACATATACATAAGTGACTGTGCAATGTCTCATCCCATCAGGCTAACAGTGCTACCCCTTAGCGAGCTTTCGACCAATGACTCCCAGACCATAAAAGACCTTAGGGCGCTAGGTGTAAAGACAATCCCCTCGGGCGTACTTGGTCAAGTAACAAAGGCCCCGAAACAAGACTAGTCACAATGTATACCCTTTTCTTTTTCTCTTTTTTTTAAGCTTATGTACCCCACATATACTCCCCCAAACTTAGGTTCTTGCCTAATTTTAGCCTTACTACCTATCCTTGTCATTTTCTCATTTACCCTAGCATTATCCTTTAGAACCTATTTATGTATCAATTGTAACTGTGTCAACAAAGATGTTATTAGTGCTAACCTTTTTATAACAGTTTCAAACAAGTTCAAGAGTCGATTCATAACAGAAATTGTATCACAGTTCTAATAATCAATCCTGTATTGGTTAACTTGTTCACAATCTCATCATTGGCCCACAAATAACATAAACTGCAGCACTATTGGACATATGCAAACACAATATTTAACTAATTTTTTTTTTAATGCCATTTTTTTTTACTTTTTTTTTTAACATAGATATATGACAATAACAGAAATAGATATATGACAATAACATAAATGAAAAATAATGCAATATCAAAAATAACCTAGACTACTATGCAAAAACCTAAGCTACTCTGCAAACTAGAATGCATGCAAACATGAATTTAAATCCCCCAAACGTAAGTAACACAATACCCTTATTGGATAAAATTTATATTTAGTGCATGAGGACTTCCCTGCAATCGCATAAGTCTGTGGAGGTGGTTGGTGCTCTTCGTCATCAGAATCACTTAGTGGAAATTGCGGCAGTGGTCCGGGTTGTTGATATGGATATTGAGCCGCCGGGTTAAAGCTTTGGAGTGTTGTGTTGAGTGAGGCGAAAGATGTGTTCATAGAATCAAACATGTGATCTTGTCGTATTACCAATCGCCGCATTTTCTGACGTGCTGCCTTGTTGTGCGCATTCATCTGATTTTGGAACTCAAGGAACTGAGGACTAGATATTGCCTCGGTCTGCGGTATCTGATCGATTCCTTGCTCTCCCATAGCTTCATCCTCATCCTCCGAGGTATCTTCTGCATCAACTTCGTCTTCTGACGCCGATTAAAAAATAAAGCCCAGACCTCGTGGATGTGACTCGCCTCCTGCCCATACAGAATACCACGCTATCATTCTAGAATCAAGAAAAGCGAGCGGCATTTGTGTAGGCTCATCGTCAGACCATCTCACCCTTGCATTATGACATAACCCACATATGAGTGATGGGTGTGGCAAGCTGCCCGAAAAATTTCCATGTAAACATCGGCGGATGGAGAAACTGATAACAACCCCGACGTTAATAATGAAATCTTACACAATTGCGTACAACAGCAACGCCTTCTCTTTGGTGACGTCCGAAGTGTGTTGGGACAGAAGCAATTTAGCGCATAAGAATGCGTACCATATTTTTCCATACCGGCTAAGGTCCTTGCTATGGAACACTGTACCTCCCTTTCGACCTTTAATCCAAGATGTTATCGGCTTTGTCATGTTCGTAATAACCTCCTCGTAGTCAGGGTCAAAGTCCCTCAAATGTGCATACTGACACTGTCGTGGCACCCGCAACTGATAATATGAATTAATGGCATCATCACTGAACGAGATCATGCGACCCCACACAAACGCATTGAATGGGGCTTTGTCTTCGGCGTTTTCATAAAACTCCTTGACAATGTTGACAACGGCGGGTTCCAGATTTTCGGTGAGTTTGATCCACCCCTTTTGATAGATTTGAGACATCATCTCCCATCATTTCCCTCGGGGGCCAATCCCCGCTCCGGCGTAAGGCCTTTGGTTAGCATGTACTCATACCGATCGGCGGCGGCGACACTCACAAATTTTCGACGATCATAGGTTCGCGTCGATTGCGTGGATCGTGAACTCTTTCCCCTTTGGCGTTTAGATGTCGGTTGCGAAGCCATCGAATCCAACTGTCTGAACTCACTGTCAACACCCTACCGTTCCCTAAAACTTAGTTCACACAATTTCGCAAACACTTGGTGTGCCCAGAAGTTACTTCCCCCGAACTTTGTCAACTCTTGTGGTAGGAATTACAGGAAAAGAAGAAGAATGTGTAGGATTGGTACTCACTTGCAGATGCAAGCTTAATTCTCCCAATTGAAACTCTAATTTGAGGCTGGGTGATCAGTATGTGCAAGGTTGTGAGGAAATTATGTTGAGGGGGTGTGAATATATATAGAGATAGTGTGTGGAGAGAAGGGTTTGAAGTAATCGAATGGTGGTAATGGGGTTTATGGGTGATAATGGGGTGAGATAATGAAGGTATGTGCTAAGTCATGGGTGGGGATTTATAGAAGTTATCGTGGGTAGTTTAGATGAGGAAGACGGCAAGGGACGTGAGCGTGTAGTGGGAAGAAAACTGAACCAGCGTGTGTAACTGCCGAAATTAATACCCAGAATTTAGGACCCCCGCCCCGACGGGGGGTGCAAGGCCATTTGAGCCCACCCCGGCGGGCATGCCCACTGACTTCAGATTTTTGACTTCATATTGTGCAGATCAAAAGTAGCCTATTTTCCATCTTTTCTTGCCCGTTGTTGTTCTTACTCACTTTTGACTCCTCCTACAACCATAAACATGCAAGATGTTAGATTATTGACGACTTGGAGTATGATTGAGAGTTTCAACAAAATGTTTACTCTATAATACCTACCTAATACTTAATAAAAGCTACATTCTAACAATTATAAATAAAATTACAAAAAATAACAAAATATTGGGTTGCCTCCCAATTAGCACTTGATTTTAAGTCGTTCAGCCTGACTACTCCCTGTTTTACTGTGTATCGGTGAGGGTAATGTTGACGACATCCTAGTTTGAATCGCCACCCAAGTAATGCTTTATTCGTTGACCATTGACCTTGAACGTCTCTAATGGATTACGACTGTAAAGTTCAACAGCGCCATGAGGAAATACCTGCTTTATAGTGAATGGTCCGACCATCTTTACTTAAGCTTTCACAGGAACAATCGCGGTAGTGAGTTGAACAAGAGAGGCTCGAGAATACCTACCTAATACTTAATATTCGAACAATTATAAATAAAATTACAAAAAATAACAAAATATTGGGTTTTTTTTGTACCTTTTGACCTTTTCTTTATAGCTTGGCATTTCGTAGTTGCATGAAGTCGAGGATCTGAATTCGCCAATGGCTCATTTAGTTAGTAGCCTCTCATTTTCTTTCTCCTGGTGGATTGATCAAAGTTCAAAGTTCAATTTACGAATTGCCCAATAGGCCTTGTGTTGTAGCTCCACCGATAAGTGACATGCTTTCCCGTACAGGAGTTGATATGGTGACATCCCGATTGATGTTTTGTATGCAGTCCGGTAAGCCCATAATGCGTCATCCAACCGAAGTGACCAATCTTTTTGACTCAGATTTACGACTTTTTCCAATATCTTCTTATCTGTTTGATACCTCAGCCTGTCCATTTGTTTAAGGGTGATACACTATAGCCACCTTGTGGTGAACCCCATACTTAGCCAAAAGAGCTATAAAAGACTTATTGCAGAAGTGACTACCTTCATCACTGATTATTGCTCTTGGCGTGCCAAACCTCATGAAAATGTTTTTCTGTAGGAATTTGAGGACCCCCTTGGCATCGTTGGATGGTAGTGCTGTAGCTTAAACCCACTTTGAGACATAATCCATCGCGAGTAGAATATACTGATTGCTCAAAGACGAAGGGAATGGCCCCATAAAATCTATGCCCCATACATCAAAGATTTCCACTTCAAGAATTGTTTGTAGGGGAATCTCATTCCGTTTACAGATATTACCCACCCTTTGACATCTATCACATGTTTTCACAAATTGGTGGGCGTCTTTGAACAATGTCGGCCAATAAAACCTGGCTTGAAGCACTTTTGCCGCGGTGCACTCACTCCCATAATGTCCCCTATATGCCGATGAGTGGCATTCCTGCAGTATGTTGTGCACTTCACTGTAGGGGATACACCTTCTAATCATCTTGTCGGCGCACTGTTTGAATAAATAAGGCTCATCCCACATGTACCACTTGACGTCATGAAGAAACTTCTTTTTCTGTTGTCGTGTAAGATCAGGGGGAAGCATGTTGCTCACCAGATAATTCGCGAAGTCTGCATACCAAGGAAATTTTGCATTTAACCCAAATAGTTTCTCATCCGGGAATGACTCGTTGATTGCACATCTATCTTCTTCCTTTTTCTCCGGATTTTCTAGCCTTGATAAATGGTCGGCAACTTGATTCTCTGTCCCCTTTCTATCTTTAATTTCTAAGTCAAACTCTTGAAGTAGGAGAATCCATCGGATAAGGCGTGGCTTAGCATCTTTTTTCACTATTAGGTACCGAATCGCAGAATGGTCCGTGTAGACTATCACCTTAGTCCCGATTAAGTATTCTCGAAATTTGTCAACTGCGTACACCACTGCAAGCAATTCCTTTTCCGTGGTTGTATAATTCATTTGAGTCTCTGTGAGTGTTTTGCTTGCATAGTATATGGCATGAAACACCTTGTCTCATCTTTGGCCCAAAATAGCCCCAACCGCATAGTCGCTCGCATCACACATAAGCTCGAATGGCATATTCCAGTCCGGTGCAACTATCACGGGGGCTGTAGTTAATATCTTCTTCAATAATTCAAACGATGACTTACATTCATGATAAAATCGAAAGTAGCATCCTTCTCTAAAAAGGCGCATAAAGGTTTTGCAATCTTAGAAGTCTTTTATGAACCTCTGTAGAACCCAAAGATGCCCGAAAACTTCTAATACCCTTAACTGAGCTCGGTGGAGGTAGTTTCTCGATCGTATCCAGCTTTGCTTTGTCCAACTCCAATCCTTGAGCCGACACCTTATGGCCCAAAATTATGTCTTCTTCAACCATGAAGTGGCATTTTTCCCAATTGAGAATGAGGTTTGTATCCTTACATCGCTGCAATACCATGACCAGATTCCCTAAGCAAGTATCAAAGTTGTCTCCATAGACCGAAAAATCATCCATGAAGACTTCAACATTTTTCTCCACCATATCTGAAAAAATGGCCATCATACACCGTTGGAAAGTTGCAGGTGCATTGCATAACCCGAATGACATCCTCCTGAACGCAAATGTGTCGTAAGGGCATGTAAATGTTGTCTTTTCTTGATCCTCATGAGCGATGGCGATCTGGTTATAGCCCGAGTATCCATCCAATAAACAAGTAGTACTCATGTCCCGCTAATCTGTCTAACATTTGATCGATAAATGGTAGCGGGAAGTGATCTTTTCGGGTTGCCTTATTCAACCTCCTATAATCAATGCACACCCTCCAACCTATCACTATTCTTGTTGGAATTAATTCGTTATCCTCATTCTGTACCACAGTCATTCCCCCCTTTTTCGGCACACAATGAACCCGGATTAACCCATTTCTTGTCGAAATTGGATATATGATCTGAAGCATCCAATAATTTTAGAATTTCCTTCTTTACCACTTCCTTCATAATTGGGTTAAGTCGACGTTGATGCTCCACCGACAGTCTTGCATCATCCTCCACCAGAATCTTGTGCATTCAAAATGACGGGCTAATTCCCTTTATATCCACAATCGTCCAACCAATCGCTGATTTGTGTTCCCTAAGCACCCTCATTAACTTTTCTTCCTGCAATTTGTTAAGTGCAGCAGAAATAATTACAGGTAAAGAATTTGAATTTCCTAAGTACGCATACCTGAGATGTTTAGGGAGTGGCTTAAGTTCCAATGTTGGTGGCTCCTCCAAAGACGGTTTCAGTTTTTCTGCAGCTATTTCCTCAGTGTGCAAAGGTTCAAACAGTGCTCTGAATCGGCTAACTCGTGGCAATGAGTCTAGCATCCGTAAGAAGTCCACAAATTCTCGGTTATCATTTTCTTCATCCCCCAGTAAGGTTGTTTCTAACGGATCGTTGACTAAACTCTTGCTCATATCTTCACTGATGATTTGCTTAATTAAATACATCCAAAAACATTCCTCCTCATCCGTAGGGAATTTCATGGCCTTGAACACATTAAATTTGATTTCTTGATCTTGGACTCTCATAGTAAGTTCTCCTTTTTGCACGTCTATGAGTGTCCTTCTCGTAGCCAAAAAAAGGTCTCCCTAGGATAATCGGTATGTTCTTATCCTCCTCAAAATCCAGAATGATAAAGTCCGCAGGGAATATAAACTTATCCACTTTAACCAGAATGTCCTATACTATGCCTCTCGGATATGTGACTAACCTATCCGCCAACTGCAATGAAATATTCGTAGGCTTTGGCGCGGGCAAACCCAATTCTGTGTATACTGACAATGGCATGAGGTTCACACTCACCCCCAAATCACATAAACATTTGTTAAATGACATTTTCCCGATCGTGCATGGGATAGTAAAGCTCCCCGGGTCTTTAAGTTTTGGTGGTAGCTTCTGCTGTAACACCGCACTACACTCCTTTGTTAGTGCCACTATTTCAAATTCTTCCCATTTCTTTTTCCTCGACAGAATTCCTTTCATGAACTTCGCATAACTCGAAATTTGCTCTAGGGCTTCTGCGAATGGGATTTTAATCTGGAGTTTCTTGAACACTTCTAAGAACTTTGCGAACTGCTTATCTGATTTCTATTTTTGAACTCTATGCTGAAATGGTGGTGGAGGATAAAACATTGGCTTATTGTTTACTTTTATTTCCTCACAATGCTTATCCTCACCCTTGTTACCTTCAACCACGTTATTGTCATCAACTTTTTTCCTCCGGTGTCGCTGAATTTTCTGCATTATTACCTCCGAGATGTTTTCCACTTCTCAACATAACTGCTTGACATTGCTCGTGACTACCCTTCGGATTTCTCTCACTGTCGCTTGGTAACGTTCCTTGTGGTCTATTATTCGCCAGCTGTCCAATCTGATTTTTTAAATTCTTGATAGCCAAATCTTGTGATTTCATTGCCATCTCTTGATTTTTCATTATCATTGCTTGATTTTTCATTGTTGCCTCATTGCCAGTTATGTACTTCGACACCATTTCCTCAAAAAATCGATTTCCTTTCACGATGTTGAACCGGTTGTTGGTGACTCACGAAAACACAGGGGATATGATGGTCGTGTAGCTTGATTTTGCTGGTTATTACTCCACGAGAAATTTGGGTGGTTCCGATTCCCCTGGTTATAGGTGTTTTGGTATGTATTCTGCGTAATTCTGTTATAGTTACCTATGAACTGGACGGATCTTTGGATTAATGTGCACTAATCAGTAGGATGATCACCCACTTTTACAATTCACATACTACCATGAACTTCTTTGTACTTGAGCCCCTGTCATAGCATCCAACTTCTTGGACAGTGCGAAAATCTGTGCTTGTATAGCTGTCACCCCATCTACTTCCAAAATCCCAGCCGCCTTTGCCTGTGTCATTTTTGCTGTGGGCAGTGGGTAGTTATTTTCTGCCATGGTTTCAATCAAATTGTAGGCTTCCTCGTAACTCTTAGCCATGAATGCTCCGCCCGATGCTGCATCAATACTGGTTCTGACATTCCCATTTAGTCCATTATAAAAGGTGTTCATTTGCAGCCACTTAGGTAATTTATGATGTGGGCACTTTCTAAGTAATTCCTTGTACCTCTCCCATGCCTCATATAGCGACTCCCCATTCTGCTGCTCAAACATCGTTATGTCATTCCTCATTTTAGTAGTTTTCGCCGGTGGGAAAAATTTGGCAAGAAAGTTTTGAGCCAAGTCTTCCCACGTAGTAATCGATCCCGACGGCAGAGAATGTAACCAACTCTTCGCCTTGTCCCGTAAAATGAACGGGAACAAGCGAAGTCTCACTGCCTCATCCGACACCCCATTGTACTTGAAAGTGTCGCACATTTCCAGAAAACTGATTAAATGCTCATTTGGATCGTCATTTGCCATTCCCCCAAACTGAACTGAATTCTGCATCATCTGAATGGTCCCAGGCTTGATTTCAAAAGTATTCGCAGCTATTGCAGGCTTAGTGATGCTCGACTTCAGATCAGTCACCTTAGGTGTTGCAAAATCCCTCAACGCTTTCTGGTCTTCGGCAGCCATTGTTTCTTCCTTATCAGAATTTTCAAATTCGTTCCTCGTTTCCTTAATCCACTTAACCTCTAAAATCTTCTTTCAATGTCATCCTCAAAAGGAAGCAAGTCTGGATGTTTGGATCGTGTTTGCATAAACCAATGTCAAAAATCTGAAATAAGGAGAACAAAAACAAAAAAAAATGTTTAAGTAAAACTGGACTAATTAAACTGATATTGTAAAAATATTAAAATCTAGGCTAAATTGTCCCTGGCAACGGCGCCAAAAACATGTTGGGTAATATCAATACGCGCAAAACACGCAAGTATACGTGGTTAACAAGTAATATAGTAGTGAATAAAGTATCGTTCCCACAAAGACAAATTAGAAAGAAATTTAACTTCACAATTATCAATTATCTATTAATCTTAATTCTATTAAACTCTTCAATTCAATGGTTTAAAATTATAGAAACTAAATTAATAAATAAATAAACTATCACAAAACAATCACTAATATCAAAATCCGGAATTTCAAACAAATGATGGGGAATTAGACTTATGATTTCACCCTAAGTTTCACTCTGATTTTCAAACCTTTATTCCAACTCAATTTAATATCCCAGTTTATTAATCAAGAACATGAATGAAGTACTAGCCACCTCTCGATGTACTAATACCGAATTAACTTAAATCCACAATTAAGATAGAAACAAATTAAACACCTAATTCAACCAACTCACTATATCTCTATGTAAACTGAAATTAAAGAAGGTTTAAGTGTAAGTTCTCTATCCGATTACATGCGATATCAAGCATATCTCTACCTTAACAATAATCAAGAATCTGCTATTCACAAAATTCATGACACATGCTATATTAACTAGGTCTAGATTTGAATATCCTCTCTCGATTCCATTCAAATCCACAAGGAATTGTTGAACAAGCAATTCATAAATTCACGCTCAAATTAACATAGATAAACTGAAAATATTTTATTGAACTGGAAATCAAAGTTATCAAATCATAGTTTCACCCAAAGATCCATCACAAGCCTAATAAGTGAATTAGTTCATAATGAATGAATTAAAAACTGAATAATCTAACGAAAACATCCTTGCAATTACAATTAAAAGACTAAATAGAAGAATAATGATGAACACCCTTCACGTAGCCTAGAATTGCAATCGTCACGAAGATCTCTTCAAATTACTCCTCCAAGGCTTGCAAGTCAAAATATGAAATTTTTCTCTGTATTATGCTTCTTGTGTTGTGTGATTTGTTGTTTGTAACGTAATCTCTAGCTCTCCCTTTATTCTCGCTGAAGTACCTCTTTATAAGAGTCCATGCGCATCATCAAAGTCCCACAAACCAAGTCCAGCAGAGTTCAAGGATAACCAGGAGACTCCAGGAATCGACACCACCACCCCGGCGGGGGGTACAAGGCAATTATAGCCCACCCCGGCGGGCATGCTCACTGCTAAAGAAAAATTCCCATTTCATGTATTTTTCCACTTTCGCTCCAAAAGACCACCTTTCTTTACCACTTGCGTCCATGACCACCCTACACATATAAGAACATGAAACGAGTGCAAACGAACACAAAACAAGAAGATAACTATGAATTTAAGCTTGAAATGAACTTCGATTTGTGTATATTAAATCCACTTGTCAATCAATGAGTAGACTATATGAAACAAATCATTATTTGAGCATGACCATGCATTTCATAGTCCTACT
Source organism: Panax quinquefolius (assembly GCA_020205615.1). Taxonomy (NCBI): domain Eukaryota; kingdom Viridiplantae; phylum Streptophyta; class Magnoliopsida; order Apiales; family Araliaceae; genus Panax; species Panax quinquefolius. The sequence continues at coordinate 28,694,657 of CM035174.1, forward strand.
CAATCAAGAGGCCTATGGTTATCACCCCTAATATATACGAGGGTTAAATTCCATCTAGATCACTCATATTCCTCACATGATTCATGATGTACCCAATAATCACCTTTATAGTCCACCCTATTAAAGGTGACCTTTGATGATATCAAAGTACATAAATTCTCGTGTAGTAATATAGTGATTTCAGGTTAGAGGATCATTACATCATTGTCACTATGAGAATCGTTAATGACACTTCGCATAATGATCCACATAGAATTCTCGTGGTGGGTCTGTCCAGTACATCGTTCTCTAACACGTACCTATGCATTGACTTAATATCTCATATATTTATGACCAATGAGATTTGGTCATCAGTCAATCCACATACTAGTCTCAATGCATCATTGTTGTCCCATCAACAATGATACTCGACTAGGGACATTTAAGAGAATTGATACTAATTGTAATTATATAATCTCATGTTCAAGTCACATACTTGAAATTATATAATTTGTATCACTATTCTAAGGAATTTTATTATGTTAACATTTATATAACACGGTAAATAAAACCATAATAAAATCATTCATTTATTCAATCAAATATAATATCAAAATGTTAAGTAATTATATCAAATAATTGGCCTCTAGGGCACAAACTCTAACACGGAGGCCCAGGAGGATCAGGGGAAAGATTAGCAGGAGCCACCCCCAGGTGTCCAAGTTAAGTTGGTGGTAGGTATTAGCCCAGAAATAGGAGCTAGGACATGTAGCCCGAAGGACCCTTGCAGAGTACTTTTATCGAATAAGTCACGGTCATTAACTTGCCTGATCGATTTAACTTTGTTAGCTAAGTCATTGATATTATGAACAGAAAATCCTTGGGATAGGATGAAGTCCATTAGGGTATTGCTATGCCTACGCTCATCAGCAGCATCAATACGGCCTTGCTGAGAGAGTTGATGGGCTACTTTAAAGATATCAGACATAGCATGGCCGTGCTGCGGTCCTTCATTTTCATTCTCAAAGTTATGATTATCTGAACCAGAGGAGCTTACAGATACCAAGGTGGTCTGAACTGGAATAGGCTCCGATTCCGCCATAGTCGCATCATCAGAAACTGAGGAGTTAGAGATAGAGATCCCAAATTCATCGAAAATGTAAGACCCCAAGTTTTTTTTTTAAAGATGAATTTTCTATAAATATCATGTTTGAATATTATGAAATGAATTTGATATAATGTTATAGTTGTGGGTAATATTTATAATTTTGCAAAGTACGCAAGTTGTTATATAATATTCGATTGGTCGGGGAATATTCATTTTAACAGGGAATATTCGTACAACGGCACAATCATTGGTGGACCCCACAACGCAATTATTGTCGGATTGAGGAAACGACAAAAATACTTTATGAAAATAACGGCGAAAGTTTTACCGTTAACTGTTGAAACACCCTGTGACGCCCCCAAAATTAGGTATACGTCACCCATCTTGGGTCGCCACTTACATGGTACATAAATTCAAATACAACTTACTAACATAACTGTTGTGTACAATACGACATAAACTGTGAGTTTGAATACAAATATTGTCTACTAGATATTATACAAACTCAAAAGAAGTCCTCATTACAACTATTATCACACCATTTCACATAATAGTGAGGACTACTAATGCTATCCTCTGGACCATTACTCCGTTCCCCGACTCGTCCCAGCTATGTTCTCATTTCCTGAAGAGAACAGTGAAAGAAAGGGTGAGCTCAACTAGCCCAAAGAAGAAATATTATGACTAAGATAATGCAGAATAAATTATCAATAGTCTTCAACAATGTTAAACTGATAAAATACAATAGACAACCAATTTAACTGCAGCGGAATATGCAATCCATTAAAAGAGTCAAGTAGAAAATAAAGTCTACTATCTTTTAGGTTTTAAAGGTTTTCATCAATTTTTATCACTAAGACTCGGTTTAATGAATAAACCACAATATCTAATCATCCATGTACCACGGTCAAGGATTTTCATCAAATTATCAATGGTCATGACTATACTTAGAATCACCCTCGGTCATAATCATACCAAAAACTATCCATCACAGCGACATTACAGGGCCCGCGAGGACTTTTATCACATCATTTATAACAAGCCATGATTATCTAAGAATGATCCACGGTCATAATCATACTAAGTTCATCTATCTATGCACGTAAGCCAAAGATAACATAATATAACATGAGGATGATGACAATGACATAATAATTCAATAAAACAAGTTCATTTAATTAATTTATTCAGAATTATTAACGTCCAAATTGTCAACATGATAATTTTTTTTGTAGAGTAAAATTCAAGAATGATCGTGAGAATATTTCCATGAAAAGATCTTTGGATGAAACACAAATATCAAGAATATTCTACTAATTTCATGGAGTATAGAAGTCAAAGTTTTAACCAATTTGGGTATAATAAAGAATGGAATAACAAAGGAAATCACCATGCATGCGGTACCCGCATAGGCAAAAGTTATTCCAACAGAATAATAATAACGGAACTAGGTCGGGTGAAATTCACAATTGAGGATGTTCCAAAGAATAATAAAGATGGAACCGGATCCGGTGTAAAACACACAGATAGGATATTCAAACATAATGATAAAGAGCGGAACCGGTCAGGTGTAAAAACACATGCATGAGGATGTTCCAATAGAATAATAAAGAGCGGAACCAGTCGGTGTAAAAACACATGATAGGATGTTCCAACAGAATAATAGAAGAATGTCACCAAGTATAGGGTAAACCACATTATACAAAAGTTATTCCAGCAGAATAATAAAGAAATGGAATAATGAAGTTCTCTTTTTGAATACAAAAGAATAATATCCCTTACCGCAAGTAAAAGACACTTGGATATCAAAGTAGTGAAGTACCGAATACTCTTCTTCTTTCTCTCTATAGATTTTCTCTATAGCTTTCTCTATAATTTCTCTCTCTAGAGTTTGGTGAATTCAGTAAGAAAATAATGAAGGAATGAGCTTTATTTATAGGAAAATAGAATGCATAGTAATTAATCCATGAGCGGTCCAGATTGATTTACTTTAATCTGACGGTCCATAATTAAAGCAAAATCTTTTAAATAAAATATCATATATTCTATTTATATAAAAACATTTTACTATGCAAAACACTATGCAACACTATGCAAAACACTATGCAAAAAACTATGCAACACTATGCATAATAAAATATAATATATTCTATTTATAGAATAACTTTAATAAAGTATTACATTTTATATAAAAGATGTTTACATTTTATTACGTTAATAATACTGAATAAAACAAAATGTCATTATCGCTATAATAATTCATATTATTAATCGACGATAATGGAATCAAACCGAGTGACTTCTCACATAAGCATCAATAATCAATACTGGTGTAATATTTAGTATACAACCACACGTATTCTTGTACTTTTACTACTAGAAAGTAGTTCAAGCGGTATCAGCGGTAAAACTTCCGCCGTTATTTCAATAAAATATTTTTGTCGTTTTCTCAATCCAACAATAATTACATTGTGGGGTCCTGATGATTGAGTAGTTATGCGAATATTCCTCGCTAAACCGGAATATTCCCCAGACCAATCGAATATAATATAACCACTTGCATACTTTGCAAAATTTATAAATACTACACATAACTATAATATTATCTCAAATTCACACCATAATATTAAAAATTATTTCGACAAAATTTAAATCTTTATTGATAAAATTTGGGGTCTCACACACCCGGTGTTAAAAAAATGCGATGTCTGGCGTGGTTGTATAGTAGTAGCACACGGTATTGATTAGTGATGCTTACGTGAGAAGTCACTCAGTTTTGTTCAATTATTATTACAGTAATTGCTACATAGTATCTCACGTTATTTGATTCAATTATTGTCAATATTTTATAATCAATAATTGAGATGACAAAGTTATTAATATTATTATTTACAATATTAGCGATGTCAGAAGTTACATCGAGGAGAGGTTTGATCACCTAATTGCTGCATGATGGGGAGAAATCTTTATTGGAAAGCCCCTCTTTCACGAGAGCGACACAGTCGATTAATATTGTTAATTATAATAATGATGATAAATTTTGTTTTATTAGTATTATTAATGTAATAAAAGCGAGAAAAAGCTTTTATATAAAAGCAGAATACTTTTATAAAGTTATTCGTTTTATTAGACTATAAATAGAATATATAATATTCTATTATGCGTAGTGTTTTGCATAGTAAAATCTTTTTATATAAAAGCAGTAATACTTTTATAAAGTTATTTGTTTTATTAGACAATAATTAGAATATATTATATTTTTATTATGCGTAGTGTGTAGTAGTGTTTTCTTAGTAAAATCTTTTTATATAAAATAGAATACTTTTTAAAAGTTATTTGTTTTATTAGATTTTAAATAAATATATATATATATATATATATATATATTTAGAATATATTATATTTTATTGCATAGTGCAGCATTGTATCCTTTCTATTTTCCTATAAATAGGATGCTTAGTTAGAATTGAAAACCACACCAGAAGTTTAGAGAATTCTTTTATAATCTTGAGCGTATTTCTTTAGAGTTTTAAGAAGCTTTGAGCGTAGTGCATGTTTTCTTAAAGATTATAATCCTCGCCCTACCAGTCGGAATACTCTTCTTTTACGGTAAGGGATATTATTTGTTGTACTCGTAAGGGGTATTCTTTCTTTCTTATTCGTGAAGAGAACTTACATTATTCCATTCTTTATTATTACATTGGAATAACTTTTGTATCTGTGGGATACCTATACTTGGTGAAATTCTTTTTGTTATTCCATTCTTTATTATTACATTGAAACATCCTGTTTGTGAAATGCGTTTATTGCATGACTGGTTAGATTGTTTATTATTTTGTTGGAATATCGTGTTGCATGTGCTTCACGCATGACTGGTTCCATTATTTATTATTACATTGGAATATCGTGTGCATGCGTTTATGCATGACTTTGGTTAGTTATTTATTATTACATTGGAATAACATATCATGTAGTCTATCGCATGCATGGTGATTTCTTTTGTTATTCCATTCTTTATTATACTCGGTTGGTTAAAGTTTTGACTTTATACTCCATGAAATTAGTGGAATATCCTTGATATTTGTGCTTCATCCGATATCTTTTCATGAAAATATTCTTACGAGCATTCTTGAATTTTACTCCAAAAAAAAGTATCATGTTGACAATTTGGGCGTTATTGGTTCTGGATAAATTAATTCTTGAACTTGTTTTATTGAATTCTTATATCATTGTCATCATCCTCATGTTTATATTATGTTGAAAGTCATATGTGGCCTGTAGTGCATAGATGGACTTGGTATGATTATGACCAGGGATTATTCGGTATAATCATGACCGTAATGTTACAAATGATGTGGTAAAAAGTCCTCATTGGTCGTAGTGCATTGATGGACAGTTGTTGGCATGATCATGACCATTGATGAATACACGAATATCCTTGGCCCGTAGTGCATGGATAATTTGTGGTCGTGATACTAATGAATATCCTTGGTCGTAGTGCAGGGATGATGTGGATTATTTATTAAGCTGAGTCTCAGCGATAAAAGTAATGAAAAACCTTTTAAATCATAGAAGATGGTAGATTTTATTCTCTACTTGACTCTTCTAATGGATTGCTTGTTCCTTGTGGTTAAACTTGATGTTTGTTATATTTTATCGGTTTAACCTTTGTTGAAGGCTAATGATAATTTATTCGCATTATCTTAGTCATAATATTTCTTCTTTGGGCTAGTTGAGCTCACCCTTTTGCTTTCATTGTTCTCTTGAGGAAATGAGAAGCGTAGCGAGGGGACTAGTCGGGGAGCGGAGTGACGGTCGGATGATAGCATTAGTAGTCCTCACTATTACTATGAAATAGTGTGATAATAAATGTATTGAGGACTTATTTTGAGTTTGAATATTATCTAGAAGACAATATTTGTATTAAAACTCACATTTCATCATATTGTATATTTAAAGTTGTATTTGTATTTCTGTACCATGTATTTGGCGACTCAGAATAGGTGATGTTTACCTATTTTGGGGGCGTCACAGTTGGTATCAAAGTTTAGGGATATGATCCCTGGCTAAGATGTGAGACTAGAACTAAGAGGGGAGAGACGGGGAATTCCTTCGCTAGTATGACCTACCTAAGTTTATTTGGTATTTAATTGGTCAGTCAGAGTATAGGGATAATATGTGATATGATAACTAATCCTTGTTTTGTGGCAGTATATAAAAATGACATCCGAGAATGTTGAGAATAGCAATGGAGCACAGGAGACCGTTGATTCTCCACATATTAATAATCAGGATAATGTGCATCAGGAAGGCGACAATCCTCATGCAAAAACAACAACACTGACTAAATGATGAATGAAGGAATGTTCAGAGGCTTTATGCATTTCATGCAACATCAGGCGAAAGCGGCTCCTATCCAAAATGTAGGTGGAAACACTGGAAACTCTCAGACGGTCACCGCTAAACAGTTCATGGAGCTGGGACCACCGGAGTTTATTGAAGAGCCAAAATCACTTATGGCGGAAGCATGGATAAAGCAGATCACCAAGATATTTGATGTCTTGGGATGCTCCGAGGAGCAAAAGGTTCCCTTTTCCACCTTTATGTTGCGAGGAGAGGCGGATTCTTGGTGGGAATCGGTAAAGCGTACTTTCGACCCGCCTTGAAGATGTCTTGGGAGAAGTTCCAAGAACTATTCAACGACAAGTACTTTCCAGAAAGTATTCATCACATAAAAGATGTAGAGTTCATCAAGTTGGAGCGAGAACAATATGGCCAGTGTCACGATCTGAAGCTAAGTTTCTTTGAGTTGTCGGTTTTGTGTCTCACTTGGTTGATAATGAGGAGAGAATGGCGCGAATGTTTTTAAGAGGTTTGAAGCCAGGAGATCGTTAATATCTTATTTCTCATAAAGCGTGTTTGTATTGGATGTTGTAAATAGGGCTCGATTATTGGAGCGCGATATGAGTCAATATGACCAAAAAAAAGCAAGCAAAATGAAAATACAAGTGGTAGCGGTCATTGAGCGGTGACAACAAGCGTGGAGGAATCAACATGCGAAATGGTAACCACTTCCGGTGGTAATCATGGCAAGACAATAAGAATGGACATTTCAAGAAGAGGAGATTCAATGATGATGGAAAGGCGTCGACATCGACACACCGTGGTTAAGGAAGGAAGCGACCACCTATCATATGCTTCAAATGCGGAGGGGAGGACATATCGGTCAAGCGCGCGATGCCATCAAAGCGTGTTATAATTGTGGAAGAAGGTCACCTAGCCCGATTTTGTCGTGCACCAAAGACAAGTCCAATTGAAATGGTGACACAAAATACTATCCTAGACAAGTCAAAACCAGTAGTTCAAGGGAGAGCGTTTGTTGTGACCTCCCAGAAAGCAAGGAACCCGAACGAGGTCATCACGGGTAAGCTTATTATAAACTCTAGCAAAGTCTATACCTTATTTGATACCGGTTCTACCCATTCTTTTATTTCTCATACTTGCGCTCAACGATTAAATTTGACTCCGGAGAAATTAGACTTTGACTTAACTGTGGAAACTCCGTTGGGAGAAACCTTCATTACATCCACTGTTTATAAGTCTTGTTTGGTTCAAATCGGTACCCTCACATTACCTATCTATCTTATTTCATTGAAAATACTTGCATTTGATGTGATTCTAGGGATTGATTGGTTAACTACTCATCATGTTAAAATTGATTATTTTCGTAAGGTTGTTAGCTTTCATATTCCTAATCAACCTATTATGCGAATTCAAGCGACTAAACCATTAAAATCAATCACGGTCATCTCAAGCCATAAAGCTATTCGTTTATTGAAAAACGGATGTCAAGCTTTCTTAGCTCACGTCACAGATTTAAACAAAAATACGTCAGATTTGAATGATATTTCTATTGTTAATAAATTTCTGGCGTATTCCACGAAGAACTTCTGGCCTACCCCAGGCGTGAAATTGAATTTTGTATCGACCTAGAACCGGTACAAAACCCATTTCAAAGCCCCATATCGAATGGCTCTATTGAACTTGAGGAGTTAAAGACCCAATTGCGAGGAATTATTAGACATTGGTTTCATTCGTCTCCAGTCGTCTCTCCTTGGTGTGCTCTGTTTTATTTCGTGAAGAAGAAAGATGGAAGTATGCGACTTTGTATTGATTATCGGGAGTTGAATCATGTCACCATCAAAAATAGGTACCCGTTGCCTCGTATTGATGACATGTTTGACCCGGTTGCAAGGAGCATAATTCTTTTCAAAGATCGATCTTAGATTACGGATATCATCGATTGAAGGTTAGAAGCGAGGATATTCAAAAAGGCGCCTTTCGAGAACTTCGATGCGGGCATTATGAATTCTAGTCATGTCTTTTGGATTGACTAATGCTCCTCTTGCCTTCATGGATATGATGAGCCAGAGTATTCAAGGAATATTTGGATCACTTTGTGTCGTCTTTATTGATGACATCCTCATATATCAAAAAAGCCGTGAAGATCATAAGAAGCAACACTTGAAGTTGATACTCCAAAAGCTTCGTGAAAACAAGCTTTATATGCGAGTTGAAGAATGCGAGTTACGGCTTGAGGAAGTAGCATTCCTTGGGCACGTAGTATCAAGTCATGGAATATCATTGACGGCAAAATTGAAGCTATTCAAAGGGCAACCTAAAAATGATGCGAAATCGTCGTAGCTTTCGGTTTAAATTTGGTTATTATTAGAGATTATGTGAAAGGTTTTTTTCGAATCGCTACTCCATTAACTTTTTGACTCAAAAGATACAAAGTTCGGTTGGGAGCGAAGAATGTGAGAAGAGTTTTCAAGAACTCGAGAGGAGACTCATTTATTTTGTTACGACAATACCATCGGCTCGGAGGATTTGTCATCTGGTGATGCTTGGGCAAAAGGGTTGGGATGTGTTCTCATGCAACATGGGAAAGTCATAGCCTATGCCTCAAGATAACTCAAAGAATATGAGAGGAATTATCCTACTCATGATCTAGAGTTGGCAGTTGTTGTCTTCGCACTTAAAATATGGAGGCATTACTTGTATGGGGAGAAAGTGGAGATCTTTACGGATCATAAAAGCCTCAAATAATTCTTCACTCAAAAGGAACTCAACATGCGACAACGACGTTGGCTTGAAGCTATTGAAAGATTATGATCATACCATCAATACCATCTTGGAAAAGAGAGCGTGGTAGGTGACGCATTGAGTAGAAGATCATATCACAATCTGAGTGCGATATTGTCAATATGAAAGGCCCATTTTGTGTGACTTGCAAAGGATGGAGATAGAGTTAAAGACTCTAGGGACCCATGTGATGATGGCGAATATACGAGTAGAACCACCTTTAATCGATAAAGTTAAAGCTGCTCAAGCTACAGACCTGGAGCTGATGCGTATGAGGAAGAAAGTGCAAGAAGGTGCTATCTTAGGAAGCAAGAATCGATGAAGAAGGAATACTTTGAGTCGACTCGGACTTTGTGTTCCTAACGACCACGATTTAAAGTATAAAATCATGATGGAGGCGCACATGACACAGTTTGCAATCCATCACAGGAGTACCAAAATGTATCATGATCTTGAGATACATTTTGGTGAAGCAATATGAAGAGAGAGATAATATTTGTTTATCTTAAGGTGTCTAACAACGTGTCAAGCGAGTAAAGCGGAGCATCAAGTACCAAAAGGTCCATTGCAACCACTTGAAATTCAGAATGGAAGTGGGAGCACATTACCATGGATTTCGATTCTTGGTCTTCCCAAGGTTTCTCAAGGCATAGATGAAATTTGGGTCATTGTTGATAGATTGACCAAATCGCTCACTTCTTACCTATATACGAGAAACTTATACACTTGAGCGTCTTGCTCGTCGTATGTACATAAGCGAGGTTGTAAGATTGCATGGTATGCGGTATCCATAGTTTACGATCGAGACCCAAGATTCACTTCACGATTTTGGGTTAGTTTGCAAAAAACTATGGAGCGCGGATTTACGATTTAGTTGGCATATCATCCTCGAGACGGACGGAGAATCGGAGAGGACTATTCAAACTCTTGAAGATTTATTAAGACTACTGTGTCCTTGACTTGAGGAAGTTGGGACAAGTTCTTACCATTGGTGGAGTTTTCCTACAACAACGGTTATCAAAAGCAAGTATTGGCATGGCTCCATTTGAGGCGTTGTATGGAAGAAAGTGTCGTTCTCGGTATCTTTGGGATGAGGTGGGTGAAGCAGCGTTGTTGGGACCGGAGTTGATGCGTATGACTACGGAAAAAATTCAAGCGATCAAATGACGTATAAAAACCTCACAAGATCGACAAAAAGAGTTATCTTGATCTTCATCGAAAGGGCGTGGAATTTGATATAGGAGATCATGTGTTGTTACGTGTTGCTCCATGGAAAGGAGTTTCGAGATTTGGAAAGAGAGGAAAGCTCGATCCTCGATTCATGGCCCATTTTAATCCTCGATCGAGTAGGAAGCTGTGGCCTATAGACTCGCTTTACTGTAGTATGTCTCGTGTTCATAACGTTTTTCACATATCCATATTACGTAAATATGTGGAAGACCCGAACCACATTATTGAGTTAGAGCCGGACGAAATAGCGGAAGATTTGGCGTATGAAGAGGTTCATGTTCAAATCTTGGATAAGAAGGAACATATTCTACGCTCGAGGTTATACCTCAAGTCAAAGTTTTGTGGAGAAACCACGATGTTGAGGAAATGACTTGGGAGTTAGAATCGAAATGAAATTAAGGTATCCTTACCTCTTTGACATACCAGTGCGTACCCTAATTTTGAGGCAAAATTTCATAAGAAGGGGAGGTTGTAAGACCCCAACTTTTTTTAATAAAGATGAATTTTCTATAAATATCATTTTGAATATTATGAAATGAATTTGATATAATGTTATAGTTGTGGGTAATATTTATAAATTTTGCAAAATGCATGAGTTGTTATATAATATTCGATTGGTGGGGAATATTCATTTTAACGGGGAATATTAAATACAACGGCACAATCATTGGTGGGACCCACAAGCGGAATTATTGTCGGATTGAGAAAGCGACAAAAATACTTTATGAAAATAACGGCGGAAGTTTTACAGTTAAGCTGTTGAAACACGGTGTTAAAAATGCGATGTCTGGCGTGGTTGCGTAGTAGCTGCGGTATTGATTAGTGATGCTTACGTGAGAAGTCACTCGGTTTTGTTCAATTATTATTACGATAATTCTTTGCATAGTATCTCACGTTATTTGATTCAATTATTGTCGATATTTATATTTTATAATCAATAATTGAGATGACAAAGTTATTAATATTATTATTTACAATATTAACGATGTCTAGAAGTTACATCGAGGAGAGGTTTGGTCACCTAATTACGTGCTTGATGGGGAGAAATCCTTATTGGAAAGCCCCTCTTTCACAGGATGACATGGTGGTCGATTAATATTGTGAATTATAATAATGATGATAAATTTTGTTTTATTAGTATTATTAATGTAATAAAAGCAGAAAAGCTTTTTATATAAAACAGAATACTTTTATAAAGTTATTCATTTTATTAGACTATAAATAGAATATATAATATTCTATTATGCATAGTGATTTTTGCATAGTAAAATCTTTTTATATAAAATAGAATACTTTTATAAAGTTATTTGTTTTATTAGACAATAATTAGAATATATTATATTTTATTATGCATAGTGTTTATAGTTACATAGTAGTGTTTTGCATAGTAAAATCTTTTTATATAAAACATAATACTTTTATAAAGTTATTTGTTTTATTAGATTTTTAAATAAAATATATAAATATATATATATATATATTTATAATATATTATATTTTATTGCAAGTAGTCTTGACATAGTATCCTTTCTATTTTCCTATAAATAGGATGCTTAGTTAGAATTGAAAACCACACGGAAGTTAGAGAGAATTCTTACATAATCTTGGCGTATTTCTTTAGAGTTTTAAGAAGCTTTGGCGTAGTGCAAGTTTTCTTAAAGAATATCATCGCCCTACCAGTTGGAATACTCTTTTTTTACGGTAACGGGTATTATTTGTTGTACTCGTAAGGGGTGTTCTTTCTTTCTTATTCGTGAAGAGAACTTCTGTTATTCCATTCTTTATTATTACATTGGAATAACTTTTGTATCATGGGATACCTATACTTGGTGAAATTCTTACATTATTCCATTCTTTATTATTACATTGGAACATCTCGTATCATGCATGCGTTTACGCATGACCTGATTCCGATTGTTTATTATTTTGTTGGAATATATCATCATACATGCGTTTCTACGCATGACACAGTTCTATTATTTATTATTACATTGGAATATATCGTATGCATGCGTTCGCATGACACTGGTTAGATTATTTATTATTTTGTTGGAATAACACTTATACATGCGTCTATCGCATGCTGGTGATTTCTTTTGTTATTCCATTCTTTATTATACTCGGTTGGTTAAAGTTTTGACTTATACTCTATGAAATTAGTGGAATATCCTTGATATTTGCGCTTCATCGATATCTTTTCATGGAAATATTCTTACGAGCATTCTTGAATTTTACTCCACAAAGAAGTATCATGTTGACAATTTGGGCGTTATTGGTTCTGGATAAATTAATTCTTGAACTTGTTTTATTGAATTCTTATATCATTGTCATCATCCTCATGTTTATTTTATGTTGAAAGTCCTATGTGGCTTTGTAGTGCATAGATGGACTTGGTATGATTATGACCGAGGATTATTCGGTATAATCATGGTAGTAATGTTACAAATGATGTGGTAAAAGTCCTCATTGGTAGTAGTGCATTGATGTACGAGTTGTTGGCATGATCATGACCATTGATGAATACGAATATCCTTGGGCGTAGTGCATGGATAATTTATGGTGTGATATTAATGAATATCCTTGGTAGTAGTGCGGGGATGATGTGGATTATTTATTAATTTGAGTCTCGGTGATAAAAGTAATGAAAAACCTTTTAAATCATAGAAGATAGTAGATTTTATTCTTTCTTGACTCTTGACTCTTACGGTGTTAAACTTGATGTTTGTTATATTTTATCGGTTTAACTTTGTTGAAGGTTAAACTTGATATCTTTGTTATATTTTTATCGGCTAGTTGATTTCACCCTTTTGCTTTTTGTTTCTTCTTGGAAATAAGACGTAGTAGGGACTAATGATAGCGGTCGAGATGATAGCATTAGTAGTCCTCACTATTCATGAAATAGTGTGATAATAAATGTATTGAGGACTTATTTTGAGTTTGTATCTTTTCAGGAGACAATATTTGTATTAAAACTCATAGCTCATGTTGTGTATTTAAAGTTGTATTTGTATTCTGTACCATGTATTTGGCGACTCAGAATAGATGATGTTTACCTATTTTGGGGGCGTCACAGAAAAGATCCCGAGAAGGGCTGCTTAGGGAGTTGTCTGCTGAGAGATGTGAATAATCAACCATGATTAGGCCAGAAACAAACCTAGGGGAGAGCAGTGGAGAGAGAACGAGAGAGAACAGGGGCCGAACAGGGGAGGTGTATATGGATAGAAAAACAGATTAGGAAAGGAAAGAACTGGAGAAGGAAGGTTGGGGGAGACCCGAGGGGAATAATAAACGAAAAATGAAAGAAAGGGCCAGAAGTGGACTGAAAAGTGGTAACACAGAAAATAGGTGATGGATGGAATAGTTAGGTGGGGGAAAATAGACGGTGAGTTTTGAAAATAAAACTAGAGAGAAGGCAGAGCAAAATTTCTAGTGAGAGAAACATCTTTTTTTTCTCTATAATCGTATCAAGTTTATCATTGGCAGTTATTATGTTGTTATTATGCATCGTCATTTCAAGTGAGCATTTATTTTGCTCACTCTTGTATATATAACCATTATAGCTAAAGTTGAGAAGGTTGATGAACCAACCATTAGGAAAGGGAAAGAAAAAATGAAGAAGTGTTGAAGACTTTTAAATTTATTGACTATTATGATGTCATACTTTATTTTAACTACTCTGATGTAATTATTTACTTTTTCGCGTTTGATGAATGTTTAAGGTTAGATAACCTGGGATTTTATTGAATTTAAGGATGTAAACCTTTAATGGGAAGATTTATTATTTAAATTTTATTATGTTTGGGTAGTTAGAAAATGTATGTTTAGAAAGTGAACACCAACTCATGTGGGAATGAAGTATCCTAATTTGGGGGTGTCACACATGTGACCATGCAAACACATCCTAGAACTGAGTTAGTAGATCAATCAGGTCTTTTCTTTGGTTTGGGGTAAGGTCTATGCCTATCTGGACTTCTTTAGGGTTTTTTGAGGTTCTGATATTGATAGAAATGGTTTGATCAAGGTTTGATTTGGGATTTTCTTCGACCCATTCTTTGATCTCCTCAGGAACCTCACAGTCATCTATCTCCTCTTGCTCAATCTTCATCAAGTCAGAGTCCTACTCTACATCAAAGTTGTAGTCATTGTAGAGATTTGACATTTCATCAGCAAGGCTAGAGAGATCCAACTATAGAGTCCTGAAAAAAAAATGCTTTCATATGAGATTGTTTGATCATACAAAGCGTTAGCAAAAGCATAACAAAAGTAACTGCTAATACTATGCAACAAAAGTAAGCAGTCAATAATATCTACACTTCAGGGCATATGGACTTTCTGTGACGCCCCCAAATCCAGGTACTTTTAACCCACAGATATGGTGCTACACGGTACTACTAACTATACATTTATTCCAATGAAAACAACATCAAAATGAGTGTATTTACAACATTTTTATCACAATAATAATAAATTCTTTCACAGGTTCTGTTAACCAATACATTCTTCATTGTCATAGTACAAGTTCATACAAAATACTAGTCTATTACAGGATAATTTATTTATCCATCTTGGCTTTGCCTCTATCCTTACCGGAACCCTCAGTTCGCTCAGCCTTAGCTACAATCATATAATTCAAGTAAGAAGTGAGCATAATTGGCTCAATAAGTCTAACAATATATAATATAATAACCACCACATCAAGAATCATATAATTGATCTTCATTAACTGAACAAATAGTTATGAAGTACTATGAATCATTAAAATAGTACTTTTCATTCTCATAAAATAATTTTAGAGTACATATAGTAACTTAGGAATTCTAAGCAAGTCAAAAGACCATGAACATTCGCTTTGATTCTTCATTCATGAAAAGGACAACCCGACACTAAGTCTATAAGTCCGATATATCTTACAAGCACTTCTAGGTGATCAGCCTATAGTACTTTATGTTGATCAACACTCATCCATTAAACGTATCTACGTTTAAGTTTTGGCAACCTCTTGTGCTCGCCGAATAATTGAAGTAAAACACTTTTGTTTATTCATACTCAGGCTTACCTTTGAATCCGTACCAAATAATTGACATAGGATAGCGTTATCAATACTCTATTGAAAGACTTGTAAACAAATCAATCAAATTCTGAAGGTTTGTCTAGCCAAGATAAAACTGGCATCAACTCTTTCGTAAAATAATTCATGCATATTATAACATGAATCACAGAAACTTGACTAACACGAAGGTCAGATAAGCGTTAAGGAAACTTGCCTTCAAGCGTCTTCAATTAAAGTTTAAATGTTCTCGGTCTTTATATTTTCTACATGATATATTCAAATAGCATACTGAAATTAGCTACAAAATAATCTAACCATATTGTTTATACCAATTTCTTTCTCTTCTATAACTTACTTGAAATTATTTCATTAATAATACTCATTTCAAGTTATTTATCATTCATTACGGCTTATTAACATTAACATGTCATAAACCAACACTCAACGACCATCGTTTAAGTACAACGACAGTTGAAACCCTAATTGGTTTGCTAACTCGGGTACATTTTCCCCGGATAACCAATATAACACTCTGTATAGAAAGTACATGTGACAACCCGAATTTTTGGAAATTATTAAAATAAGAATTTAATAAATAAAATTCTTATTATGAGATATTTTGAGTTTGAATGGATATATATATATATATATATGTTATATATATTGTGAAATATGTGATTTGGTGCGAAGAGAATTATATAGTCATGTATTGAGAAAACAAGGTTTAATAGTTAATTAAACTATGGAAGGGGGCCTTGCTATAAGGCATCTTGAGGAGTGGAATAAAGCTTTGATCATTATGCACCTTTGGAGGATCGTTAATCCTAATATCTGTTCTTTATGGGCTACTTGGGTGCGCTCTGAATTGAAATCCAAGCGCTTTTGGTGTATGCCTATTCCAAATGACTGCTCTTGGCGTAGCGGTAAGTTTTCACCTGGGGTAAACCGTAAACCCGGACATCCTGGGATCGATTCCCGTCTGCAACAAGTGTGAGGGCCAATTAAAAACTGGTCTGTGTCGCTAAGGATCGCACATTTATGGGCGGAGCCATGTCTTAGCAGAGCCTATGCGTAAAGCCTGGTCCAGGGTGGGGAGACTTAGTTTGACTACGGTTGGGAAACTCCACATTATCAAAAAAAAATGACTGCTCTTGGATTTGGAGGAAACTGCTCCAGTTGAGATCCTTTGCAGCTAAGCACATTAGGTTTCTCACTGGCAATGGGGAGAATACCAGCCTTCGGTTTGATCCTTGGCTTAGTGAGGCTCCTTTGGCCACCTCTGCTCACTTTTGATTACAAATTCTGGCCTAGGACCTAATGCTTCCGTTGGCTATATTATTTGTAACTCAGATTGGGTCCTCCCCTCTTCTAACCATAATGATTTTATTGCTTTTAGAGATGCTTTTGATTCTAATAGGCATTGTGATTCCTCTATTCCTGATCAGATTTTTTGGGACGATATTAAAGGTATCGAGGTTAAGCTGCTATAGTGTGGAACTCGATTAGGCAAGTTGGTGCTGATGTTTCGTGGGCCAAGTTGGTGTGGCATAAATTTCTTGCCCCAAGTTTCTCTTTTAATCTATGGCTGACTTTTCATAGAGGGTTGCGTACTCTGGATAAATTAGCTAGTTTTGGTATTCAGGTGAACCCTATTTTTGTTATTGCTAAATTTAGGCTGAAATAAAAGAAAGAATAAGTACAAATTACATGGGTCAAACCCCAAACAGTATACCATAGCCATCATAGGACAGGCCCTATGATGGCAGTAGTAAACCAAAGCTAGTCACTAGCATACAAGGATCCAATCCAGGAACAAAGCAGCAACAATAAACAACCAACAATTGGCATGAAATGAGACATTGCAAGCTACATCATCCAAGCCTGTAGCAGTACCACACAACCCAGCAAGGAAAAGAGTAAATGCAGAACATCAGCAAACAACAATACAACAATAGCCAAACTGCCCAGACAGAACTGCCCAATTAGTAAACCCAACACATCATAAAATAGTACATTAGTAGACAAACTGCCCAAACAACAGCACACAACAGCCCAACCGCTCAATCTGCATGCCCAACACAACACATAACTGCCAACAGAATGAAAACCAAGCTGTAGCAGCGTTAGACATACCAAGCTGAACTGGAATCATTTGATCACTTATTTTTTTTAATGCAACTATTCTTTCCGTGTCCTTATCTTTATTCTCAGACGGTGTGGTTAGAGAGGCTGGAGTACGAGTTGGGGTTCGATCACTGATTATCTTATTCACTACTCTAATCCTCATTTTCACCACATTCTTATTCATCTTGGGTTTGCAATGGTCGTCTACAGATTGTGGAATGGGTGTAATGCTAGGATTTCCTCCAACAAAGCTATTCATGTTCGGACTCTAGTTCAAGACATTTTGCATTTGATAAAGTGTAGCCTTCATACAAATCTCAGATTTAAGCAGGTCAACGATAAATTATGTTATCGTCATTTAGTTCTATGAAGATTTGATGTTGTGTGCATTTCTGCTTGGATTCTGGGTGTCTTTTTGCATAATGTTGTTTTGGCAATTTCTTTGAGGTGGTTTTCTAGGTCTTGCTCCTTTACCTCTCGACAGAAGGACATTTTCTGCTATTTTGGCAAAGTTTCTGCTGCTTCTTTGTGATGGCGGTGTGGTGTGTTTTGTGATGGCTATAACTGTTAGGTTTGTAATATTCATGAACGCAATAAAATTGCACAAAGTAAGCGGAAACGTGATAAATAGTGTTTTAAAATTTTACAAACCATATACCCGGATCATCCTTTATGCACAATTATAAATTAAACGAAAAGATAAAGAACGAGAATCATACCCTTGAAGATTTGAGCTTCCTCAAGTACAAGTTCACCTCCAAATCCTTTTGCGTTCAACTTGAATCCACTGGGTTTGGCTCCTTCCTTTGATCAATGTTAGCCACCCAAGTGTTTGGCCTCTAGAGATGATCCAGTAAGGAAGAAGAAAGATTTAAGAAGATGGGTATTTGGCAAAACCCTAGTTTTTCTATCTCTCATAGAAAAGGGTGTACTCTCCCAACTATTAGAATTACGTATTCACGTGTTTTGTGAAAGTGTCAACCAACCCACCCATAATAAGACTCCTCTTATTTATAGATGTGGGCAACCCTCCTTAACAATTAAGGATTTGGTTTTATTTTAATTAATTAAACTCCTTTAATTAAATAAGCTCCCTAATTTTATTAGGGATAATTAATTAATTTAACCTCCTAATCTTATTAGGAATATATGAGAGTACTTTTATTAAATAATTTCCAAACTCCTTTAGGAATTAAATAATAATAATAGTAATAATAATAATAAGACTCCTCTTATTAGTTTATATTTAATATTTCCAAAATATTAAATAATAAAAATTAAGCTATTTAATTTATTCTATCACCATAGATTAAATTAAATATACTTAACTTATTATTATAATTATGCTATTAACTTCTTAAATAATTATTCTTCCTTTTATGGTGTGACCCTTTAGGTTCTCCATATTAAACCGATTGTGAATAAATCAATTAGAACAATTCTAATCTTATTTAAATAAATAAATTAAAATATTAATTTATTTAAATAATTAATATTTATTCTACAATAGGGATAAGCCTCCCTAGCGATTAACGACTTTCCAGATAATATAGATTTCAAGATTAATCATAAAAGAACCATTGAGTAAATAGTTACCGTATAATTCAATCCTTCTACCATATAATGTTCCAATTAAATATAAGACATGGAATTACTGTCAAGTCTTATTTTATTTAATTATATGTATTTTGATTCTTAAATGCACAACACCAAATAATGCAAATTAGAAACTCCTTTCTAATTTTATTATGCTTTGGCCAAGGACTACAGGGTTGTTATTTATCGAATCACATAGGACATTTCTCTTCTTTTACTAGAAGCAGTAGATTCTTTATTGATCATACATTATCTCCATATACAACTTATTATACTCAAGCATACCCTTTGATATACCCTAAGGGTCTTAAGTAATAAGTCAAAGTATAATTCATCATACACAAGATACTATGATGATCTCAAGTCCAAGGATCACTTGTACTACTATCACTACAGGAATTCCTATTGATAGGCAAGTAAAACTCCATTAGGTATTCCTTAGCGAGTCACGTTCAGTGAACTTATTCTCTAATAAGCACCTACATACTTGCTTTTAGTGTCTCCACACAAATGATCATGAGATCAATCATCCTCATCCAATGAGCAAGCAACGTATGTACCAATCTATCTAGATTCACTAATCCCCAATTTAGTAATCCAATGATTGGGAACTATTTTAGTTTTAAGCTTTCTAAGAATTTAGATCTCATTAGAATGATCATCATCATTATTCTAAAAGCATTGCTTAAAACTATGAGTATATTACATATTATAAAACAGCATCATGTAGATAATTAAAAGCTTTTAATAAATTAATACTTTTTATTAATAAATAAATAAGATTGCTACAAAGTATATGCTTTATCATCAAACATGATTGGCTTGTTTGCATACTAGTTTCAATCTCCCACTTGCACTAAAGCCAATCGCCATGGTATCTCATACCCTTCTTCTCTAAGTGACGATTATCATGCTGTTGGATAAGCTTTAGTTAATTGATATGTAATGTTGTTCTTCAGAGTCCACTATCTCTATAGTGATTTCCCATCTTTCAATGATTCTTATAATCAAATGAAAGTGCCACAACACATGTTTAGATCCAAGATGAGACTTAGGAACTATTCCTAGTTCTGTAATGAACTTTTCATCCAAACAATCAGCTTGTAGCTTCATTTATAGCTATATACATTGCCTTTATTACTTAACCAACAACTTTTTGCTGTTTGGAACCTTTCCAATTTCACTACACCACCGTTCAAGGTAACCCTTTACCTTAAAGTGGATTTTCTGTCGTCTTGGTCTATCTAAAAAACTTGAGTCTGTTAAGCCCTCTAGTTTTACTTTAGACCCACCATAAATTTTAATCACTTCCTTAGTGTCGATTAAGTACTTTAAAATGTTTTTCACTGTCTTACAGTGATCTTCTCCAGAATATAACCGATTAACATTAGGTCTCATATATTTCATTGTATACATGATTGTCACTCATGCAATCTCTCTTTTTAGGAGTTTATGGGGACTATTAAGAGATAAATACTCAATGACTCATCAACATGAGATATCTCTTGAAGTTTGTCATGCTAAACGACTTTAACATCAAATGAATATACGTTCCTTGGGTTAATCCGAGCATCTTTTTAAATCTATCTATATAGATTTATATCCCCAATTACGATACTCTTCCCAAATCATTCATGGAGGAATATTTAGACAACTTTCTCTTTACGAATTGTAGCATTGGTATGTCATTCCTTATCTGTAGTATATCAACATATAATACTAGGAATGTCACGACGCTCCCACTGACCCTTTTGTACACACTAGGTTCATTCTTGTTTTTGATAAAATCAAACTCTTTTGATTGTCTCATCAAAACTAATGTTCCATATTTGAGAAGCTTGCTTCAATCCATTTCTCTGAGTGTCTACAACTTTTACCTCATTGTATGTAACTAGATCATCATCTTCTATGATGTGTACCTCATCATCATCATTTATGATAGGTCTATCTACATGTTCCTCTTATTTGACTTATAGTATTTTGTGGTTCTTGAACTCTTTAAAATCTATTATCCTCCCACTATCCCCTTCAATGATAAACACCTTTATCTTAGAAGGTAGCGTGTTTTGCAACAAGCACCTTTGCTAAGTAGGATTATAGAACATATACCCTAAACTTACTTTACGATGTCCCACAAATTTGTACTTGTCAAATCGTGTCCCAAGCTTATCATTTGAAACCTTTTTCACATAAACTGGACAACCCCTTATCTTAAAATACTTAAGATTAGGAATCCTCCATGTCCATAACTCTTATAGAGTCTTGGGGCCGGATTTTGAGGTTACTTTTTCGTAGATTTATAGCCATTTCTAGGGCATGACCCCAGAAGGATACTTGAATGTCAGTAAAATTATTATGAACTGTACCATGTCCAACAAGGTACAATTTTTCCTTTCAGATACATCAATCAATTATTGCATATCAAGAAGCGTCCATTATGAGAAAACCATTTGAGATGATCTAGAAACTTATTGCACAAGTATTTATTCCTTGATCTAATCAAAGAATCTTAATACTTTGCCAATTTGTTTCACTTCTGAATTCTTTGAACCTTTCAAATAATTCACACTTGTATTTTAGCAAATACACACATTCAACTCTTTGAATGATCATCTCCTTTTCTTATACTAGTTTGTTCAATTTGCAAAATTATTTTCACTTAAGATAAGTATACAAAATCCATTAAGTAATATTCTAGTTCTATACAAAACATTATTATTATAAATAGAACAATAATTGTTCTTAAATATAATACCAAAGATTTCATTATCCAACAACAAAATGGAAATAATGTTTCTAACGAGAACTTGAATACAATAACAACTTATTGCCTTAATAGATTTGCCCGTAGGTAATGCTAAACTATAAGTTTCTATGGCTAATGCAGCAACCTTTACTTCATTTCCCAAGCATAGGATTACTTATCTTTGTTTAGCTTTCTACTTCTGCTTAGTCCCTTCATAAATCTATATTTATGATAACCAAAGTCGGTATCCAATACCTAAGCAGAACCTTGACTTAAAGAAAAAATTATTTCATTCATGAACAAAACTGTATTGTAACCAAAGCTTCACTAAGCTTCTTTTGGTTAGCCTCTACAAGATACTTCTAGCAGTTCTTTTCCAATGTTCAGGCTTATTGCAGTGGAAGCAAACTCCTTTGCTATCAGTATCATCTTTGTTCTTATTATCCTTTATTTTTGTCTTTCCATTTACCTTCTTAGAATCGTTCTTCTTTTTAGAAGATCATGTGGCCCCTACTAGTAAGACTTGGTCTTTCTTGGTTGGAAAGTGACTCAACATTTTCAACATGTTAAGCAAATCAACGAGGCTGATATCTAGCTTGTTCATATGAAAAAATCACAACAATTATGAAAGGAGTCCGGGAGTGAGTGTAAGATTGACTCTTGGTTCAACTCTCCATCCATGACAAAAACCCGTTGTCCTAATTGTTCAATCAAATTGATCATGTAAAGGACTTTTATCTGTATTGTAGTGTCATCGGTCATTCTAGATCGGAAGAGATCCTTAGATATCTGATATCTATCAGTCTTACTTTTCTCACCATCAACTACTTGATCTGCAGGAATATAGTAAGAGCATCCATAGTTTCATGTTGACGCTGAAGCTCGTTACTCATGGATGCGAGCATGATGCATTGAGCCAACCTTGCATCATCTTGCCACTTTCTAAAAGCAGCAATGTCTTCCTCAAAGAAATTTTCTGCAACCATTGTAGGGATAGGCGTATTAAGGACATAAGATAGCTTTTCAGCCATGAGAACTATTCTCAAATTCCTTAACCAATCCATTTAATTCGGTCCAGTTAAATAGCATCTAATATGCTTCACAACTATTTAGACATTGAAAATTCTGTAAATGAATTTCTAATTAACAACTTTTTAGCATACATTCTTTTATTAATTACCAAAATAATTTAGGTCCTATTTTAAATTGGTATCTATTGGTCGAAAAACCGATCACTAAACATGCGCAAGTATACGCGGTCTAACAAGTAATACAGTGATAAGAAGTGTGTCGTACCCATGAAGAACTATGACTAATATTTACCAAGTACCGACTATGTATCGCTAAAGTCTTATTCAAACAACAGTAAATGGAAGTGTGATTAATCTAGTTAAAACTAATTAACAAAGCAAGTAAATGGATAACGAATGGTAATCTAAGGAATTCAAGCTAAGGTCACAACTTCACCCCACATAGGCATTTTGTCGAACACCTAGCGTGCTATGTTTCATCAAACTAGCTATCATTCTCTCTTTGGTCTTAATGGTGACGACAATCTGTCGACCGAGAACACACAGGTTCCTATGCACCTCTATCGAGGTATGCACAAACATATCCTCTCCAGATCCACCCAAAAGGGAATAGAACAGAAAGGAACGCCTAAGCTAGATGCAATCCTACACATGTCTATGAAAATTAATCATAACAAGGATTTAAGCATAGGTTCTCAACTAGGTCGCACGTGGCGCACAGAGATATGTCTATTCTACGCACAACTTATGCAGTCAAAACCCACAATCACATGCCAATATATTTAGGTATAAATCTACATTCCTTCTGTCGATATCATGCAGATTACCAAAATCATCACTAATATCTTAGTAAGAATCATTAAGCACAAATATATGAATCCAAATCATATGGTGCCAACCAAAGAGATAAGACAGTCAATTTAAATAACAAAGGGATCCATTATAACCTTAGAGCAAATACTCAGTTCATAGATATTAAACCAAATATAAGCAGCAATAAAGATAACATTTATGGATTACAATAATAGAGGAAATAAATGGATAAGAAGGAACTCTGTCAAATCCCTTCAGTCACCAAGCAATCCGGTCCTTTCAAGCTTTCCAATCCGTATCGCTCATTGCTCTTGTTGCTCCAAAGAAATAAAAACTTCTCCCTAAATCTATATTTACAAAGATAATTTAAGAGAATTACAGAAGAAAATCCTAAGATAAGCTATCATATGCTAAACTAAGGTCTCATATGATATATGCTATGAGAGATGGATGAAATGCATAGGCCTGTTTGTGTTTTATATGCCTCCTCCTTCGAGCTAGGTCAAACCCAAGCCTTCTCTACCTGGGCACCAGAGGTGGCACTGCAGCGCGAACAATTACCTTGAGTTTGGCGCTGCGGCGCCATGTCATTTAGTAAGAGACCGGAGCTCACGCTGTAGCGTGAGCCCAAGAAGAAACAATGGCGCTACGGCGCGGAGGTGATGTCAGCAGGAACAAGGAGGTGGCGTCGCGGCGCGAGAATAACATTGGGCATTGGCATTACGGCGCCAGTGTGTGGAATTTTTTCGTTTTGCCCCTTAATGCTAGAAAACACCTGATAAGCCTTGCATTGCATCGATTAAGCACAATAACACTATAATCATCTAAAACCATACATAATCTACGAGAATAGATAACTATTTAAGTTATAAAGTATCTGATTCGCGAGTATAAATTTCACTCATCAAATACCCCCAAACTTAAGTCTTTGCTTGTCCTCGAGCAAACTAACTAACGCAACACTAATAATAAATAAAACATACGCGAAAGAAAGAAAAATAAAACAGTAAAGTAGTATCATGGCTTCAAAGCTCGATCATAGCCACTCCCAGAGAATAGGGCAAACACATAAATGAATAAGGGTTCATTCAATTTCAAGCATAAGACTGTATTCGATCCATTCTATGTGTGTGTGTGGAGACCAACCATTCTAACTACTCATAACTCAAATAAGCTCGCACAGTCGATTGTTAATCATAATATGTACACTCCGCAACTTAAACATTCAACAAGCATTAAGAATAAGACGCAAGTGCGTGAAGAGATCAAAAGACTCTAGCATGATGACAGTAAACTCTGACTCGGACAATACTTAATTACCTTAGGCTATTCAGAACTACCCATGAATGAGCTTTTGATCAGTGACTCCCAAGTCAGACGACTTTAGGGCACTAGGTGTAGAACACCCCCATAAATCTAATAACTTGAGCAGTAAAGGCCACGTAATCAACATAAGCCAACTCAGATTTTACAACAAAAATGAAGATTATGTAGCGAGTGCATTTTATGCTCCATCTCGATATCGGTCCTGCATTTATGGCCGAGTGCATTTTACGCTCCATCTCGAACCACCGCAAAACTTTCGATATAAACTCTTCTTTTCTAATTATATTCTAATATCATTCATTTTTTTTATTTTATTTTATTTTATTTTAATATATATGTCAACATGCCATAAACCAAGATCCAAAACTGTATAAACGTCTAAGTCTTTTATTACCTTGTAAAAATGAAAGTTTATAAAAGTGAACAAACTCTCAAAGCAATAAACATGCGAACTAAATTCGAAAAAATAACTAGTTAACACAGTTGGTCGGTGCTTGCTAAGAAGGACGGATCAATAATAGTCTAAACTCATCGATTGAACAACCCCTAGCTCATATATGCTTGACACGATTATAAGAGATAGACATAAATACTTGGTTCTTGTCATCAGCCACAATCAAAAATTAATGATAACTATTACACCCTTGCTAAATAGCATCTCAAAATAGGGTAAAAAGGCCATTCACATGGCACATGCATCTAATGTGTATAAGCCCAAAAAGATGGCTATAAACCACAATCATGCTGATAATAATCAAAGCATTAAATAATAAAAACCAAAACAGTTCATGGCATAAAAATTTAAAGCATAATCCTGATAATCCCGCAGTTCAAAATGACTGCACCACAATACTGATAATAAGTC
Organism: Panax quinquefolius; assembly: GCA_020205615.1. Lineage (NCBI taxonomy): Eukaryota > Viridiplantae > Streptophyta > Magnoliopsida > Apiales > Araliaceae > Panax > Panax quinquefolius. Next base: position 28,720,670 of record CM035174.1, read on the forward strand.
ATAACAAAATACTAAACATGCAATCCTAATCATGGCAGTTCAGAAATAAAAGATAATAGCCAAACACCCCCAAACTTGAGGTGAGCAATGCCCTCATTGCTAAGCATAAAGCAATGGTATACAAGAGGGCTTCCCTACAGTTCGCTCACTCAGCAACGGTCTCGTCCTCGTCAGCCTCGGCGGGTGGTGATGGTGGAGAGTATGGTGGGAAGACAGGAAGCTCTAGGAACTGGTATGGTGTGAACTCAGCATTCTCGCCATAGTAGTCGATGTAAATGCTCTGCATGGTGTTCACCAGCTCAGCCTGGTACTGCATACCTATCTCCTGCCTCTAAGCCACTGCAGCTATATGCCTTCGCTGTCTATGCGCCTCGGCATCCTGTTTCTGGTGTAGCAGGGTGAGGGATGCCATGATGTCAGTAAGTAGTCCCTGTGCAGTTGGGTCGGCGTCTGCGGTCTGTGCCTGCTCTGGCTTTGTAGTAGAAGGTGGCGCTGTAGGTGGTCCATAGCCTTCGCGTCAGACATGAGATTATGCCCCATCCCACATAGTGAAGCGTGAGATTGTCTGATGATATATGACTGCCATGGGAGGCAAAACTATCTCCTCAGGGCCCCAATGGATACCTGCCCTCTTGCAAAGCTGAGTGATCAAGGATAGATGTGGAAGTCCTGAAGAGACTGTACTCTTGATTGCCTTCATGATGGACTCGTGTATGAGAACACTGATGTCCACGTTCAGGCCCATGACAATGGCAAATAGGAGGATCGCCTAATCCTTAGTTACATCACTCAGGTGCCGGGTAGGGATCATGTTAGCGCAAATGAAGCTGAACCACGCCTTCCCATAGTGACTGAGGGCAGAAGTCGAGAAACTGGTCTTCTCACCCGTATAATCATTCTTCTTCCAAGTGGTCTCGGGCCTGCAGAGCCTCCGAATGATATCCTCAAGATTATAGCTGCGGAGCCCCGGCTCCATATAATCATTGCCCTCATAGTTGGGTGCCGTAAATAGATCATTGATGGCTTGGCTTCCAAAAGCCACTAACTTCCCCCTAACTTGAGAAACTGCTTCACCTTCGGCACTGGCGTTCGCATAAAACTCCTGAACCACAGATACAATGGCCGACCCGGGTGGTTTGGTGAAATGGATCCATTGGCGTTCGAGCAATATTGTGGTTAGCTCACCATCCTTTTTTTCCGGCCTCAACCCCTGCTCAGGAATTAAATTTCGTGCGGCGAAGGAGGTTTTGTACCTTTCCAAGCCTCTTCGCTCACAAATTTTATGTTGTCCCAAGCCTGTGGGGCGGCAGATGAGGAACCACCGACGCTAAGTCTTTGTCTCTTTGGTGCCATTTTAGAAACTTCAGCAGTTGGTATGCACACAAGCGGAAAACTGATACACACACTCCCCCAAACTTAACCAGATAATCCCCAATGAAAATCCAATGCCAAAATAGCCCAAATCAGTCTCCTTTTTCTTTCAGGAATTTTATCAAACACCTAGAATGCACTCTGAAAACCAAATATGGACAACCCTTTGCTTGACAGTGTTCTAGCCCAATTTTCGTCAGTAGAAATCTCCCAAATCAACAGAGTAAAACCAACCAAAATAATACAACAATTACCAATTATTATATATGATGGAATGAAAACCCCCAAAATACTTTGGTGGACAACCCTAAGAGTGCGATTGATTGAAACCCACTTCGTGTATTGGTAAACTTCAAGCAGAAATTGGTTGTAATTGTGGTGTGAGATTGGGCACTCGATCAATTGCTAAAGATGTTGGGATGGGCGATGGTTAGTGCTTGGGGTCCTTAATGCTACCGAATGCTGTCGAGGAAATGGAGATGAATGGCACAACTTCCAGCTAAAAACTGTTCTTAAATGTCAAAAATTGATGCAGCGTGCGGGCGTGGCCTTCCCTTTTGTTGGTTGGTATTTGTATTTTGAAAGGTTAGCGAGTCTTTGCGCCATTTGGTGGCGTCATGATGCAGACGAGAGTCCCTATGTTGGTTGGCACTGCTCATGCCAAGGTAAGATGTGTAGCGAGGACGATCTACGTGCTTTTCATATCTATTTTTTGCACAAGCCAAGCCAAGAATAAAAACTGCACTACAAGGGAAACATATATTATTAAAAACCTTATAAACACTATTGTAATATACAATAATCATGATAAACAGGCTGCCTGCAGATGATAGACACAATCCTTAATGCACATTCGAACAGCCATGTTAACATCTAAAGCGAATAGACAAAAAGTAAGCTAGACATAAGTAAAGAAAATAGATAAAATTTATACCGAGATGGGGGTGACTCCCCACCAAGCGCTTATTTTAAAGTCGTCGGCTTGACTATACCGACACCGTTCAATCCGGCTCATAAGCGAAAATGACCATTTCATACCACCTATTCGTCAATTCCTTTAAAGTATTAGCCGACATGGATGATTGGCCATTCTCCTTTCCTTCGTCCATCCACTCATCCTTTGACACAAAGAATCTTTCGCCACTGGAATTATCCACTAATTCTCCTTTTTCATCAAATCGAAAGCGTTCTTCATGCTCTAGTGGGCCCTCTAGGGTTTTCACAGTCGGGAGCATAGTTTCTGATTGTAGATCAGTATTGACTATACAACCACTGTGTATCCTTTTGTCTCCAACTTCAGACTCCGCCTTTTGGTCAGTTTTCACTATGACGTCTCCCTCAACAACTATGCGAGACGCATCGTATTTTCCTTCCGCATCCACCGTGCAATGCTCTACTGCTTCATCGTCAAGATCAATTAAGACCGGGAGATTGCCTTGCGGTGGATTTGTGATGGCATTGACGAGTTGCCCCAATTGATTCTTAAGGCTGTGCAATGCGGCTTCTTGGCTTGCCATCCGAACCTCATTTCTTGTAATAAAGTCGGTGAGAAGCTCCCCAAGCATGTTTTCTTCTTCTCGTGTTGAGGTCTCAGAAATATTCTCATAGGGTTGAGACGTAACCTCATATTGCGGCGGAGATTGGTTGTCAAATTGATTTGGATAAAAGTAATTCAGATCTTGATATTGCTCTTGACTGTAGTCCCAAGAGTTTGGATAACCCTGACAGTTTGGATGATATGAGATCGGTTCAAAGTCAGCTCGTTCCTGACAGTAGGCATTCTGAGTGGACTGACACTCAAGATTGTCAAAAAACCTCAAGGCATTAGCAATTTGAAATTGCAATTTCTCGAGTCCTTCTTCCGAGCTTGGTTGTGTTGTCCCCTCATAAGGCCATTGATAACATTGATCGTCCATAATCTGTAAACTTAAAGACAAAAAGAAAGGAAGATCAAACAAATAAAAGAAATAAATATATACACGTTTAAAGTAAGACTAAATTGATTGAAATCAATATTGGATAATATTAGAATAATAGTTCCCCGGCAACAGTGCCAAAAACTTGTTGGTCAGAAAACAGATCACTAAACACGCGCAAGTATATGCGGTCTAACAAGTAATACAGTGATAAGGAGTGTGTCGTACCCACGAGGAACTATGACTAATATTTACCAAGTACCGACTATGTATCGCTAAAGTCTTATTCGAACAACAGTAAATGGAAGTGTGATTAATCTAGTTAAAACTATATAACAAAGCAAGTAAATAGATAACGAATGGTAATCTAAGGAATACAAGCTAAGGTCACAACTTCACCCCACACAAGCATTCTGTCGAACACCTAGCGTGCTATGTTTCATCAAACTAGCTATCCTTCTCTCTTTGTTCTTAATGGTCACGATAATCTGTCGACCGAGAACACATAGGTGTCTATGCACCTCTATTGAGGTATGCACAAACATGTCCTCTCCGGA